>JAFIDM010000002.1:5367067-5392118 GCA_023159025.1 Thereuonema tuberculata
ACTTTACTTTTATCAAAATTTCATTAATGTTAAATAAAAGAACTTTTTTTAAAAAGATTTTACCAAGAACCTTTTTTTGAAACATTTTTACTTACGAGATTATACAAGATTATAGTTAATACATTTGAAGTTTCACAATTTTAATATTGGAAGTTTTATTGAAAATGTTTATTTTTGAAAGATTTTGGCCATAGGTCTCCAAGTTATGGTAAGGTCCTTACAATAACAATTTAATAATTCTTAGATTTTTTTCTCTTTTCTCTTCCCCACTTTATATTCTTTCTTTTTTATTTGCAAAGGTTTTAGTCATAGGGAACATTTTTCGGTAAAATTTGATAAAGAAAATTAAATTTTTTATTATGAAATAGGAGAATAACAGCTTAATATCGTTTTCTAAAAATTTAGATAATGAAAGATGAGTTTAGAGTGTTTTTTTTCATTTCTTGAAAGGTCCTAGTCGCAGAAGGCCAAGTTTTGATAAGATGTTATGTTTGAAATATTTGCTCAATATTGATGTAATTATTGAAGATTTTGAATTTGGAGCTCGAAAATCATAACCGAATTTTATCTTTTGTTAAGGATCAAATTATGGAGTGCCAAGTTCCGGTAAGTTTAAATGAAAGATTTCAGGAATATTAGTTTTATTGTAATGGATTATTCAATTTGAAATAGATAATTTAAATGAAGCACTATGCTTATCTAATTGCATATTTCTTTATCTTCATGTAGGTTACGGCCGTAGAAGGCCTTTTGGTAAGTTAGATAATTTTCTTGCCTTTCTGATAAAAACATAAAAGGTCATGCAAAGATAGGAGCTTCAAAAACAATTTCTAAATACAGAACTACTGATATCGAATACTATTGACTATTTACGTAACATTATATCCAGGTTTTAAAGTAAGTTTATAGAATCATTGTTTAATAAATGAAGCTTGTACGATATTTTTTTTTCCCTCATATAATTCCTGCTTACAAAACGTTTGGAGGAAGGTTGGTATTACTGGCAAATTTCAATGTAGATATCGGTATTACATAGAAATACATCGGGAACCCATAGGCGGGTGCGTCGGTGGATTTCCTCACTTGGTTTCGCGATCTGAGCTTTCGACAGAGGGTTTAAGTGGCTGATGAGTCTATAAAGAGAACGAAACGGCCGTCCCACACTCCCACTGTTGATAGTTCAGAGGCGAAATCTTTTGTTTACTTTGGCGCCTTTTTGGTTTATTGATTAATTTATAAAGGCACGTTAAAATTGCTTTGTAATTATATAGAAATCTTTCACCTGCACGAGAAAATTTGAGATAAAGTAAAAAAAAAATATATATACTCAAGAAAGAAGATTATTGACGTTTAACGAACATGTTGTCTTTAGGTAGCATATAGTGATACAATATTGAAATTAAGTATTCCAAAATGCTAAGTTTATGATGGCTATCGTAGTTTGCGAAAGAGCATTTAGCAAGTAAGAACAGGAAGGGTTCCAAACACATTTGTAGTTCAACATTGTAAGTCTATCCTTGATACTTGATACAGTCAGCACGTCATTCTATTTCGGAATCATTTTATTAAGTGTTTTAGTAGGTTTTATTTAGATAGAAATTGAAAAAATTTTTAGGATTGCTGCTATCATTTTTAGTATCCACTGTCGATTCTGGCATTGTTATTCCATTTTATTAGATGAGATCTTCAATTGTTATCTTTTTTAGCTGCGTCCGACTTACCTGCAGACATCCCATTCTGGTGTAGCATGAATAGCTTCAAGTGGGTTCTGACTATGAGTTGTTGGGTTTCGATTAAAAATGTTAACAGCTGGAAGAATTTAACATTAGTTTTAGCGATGTCAAATTATTGGTGCTAAAAATAAGAAAAAAAAAATCCTTTCATTCGATATTACAAAATATTTCATTTCAAAATACAAAGGTGGCAGCACCGCTGCAAGGGAAAAAAAAAACAGATGTTTTTGTGGAGCGAACGTGCAGCCTGCGTTCCAGCCTCATTCCCCAGCCCGCGGGAGGTACAGACACTGTTAACTAAGCTGTGCAATCACCCTCAATGCAACACATTCTGGCACAACGTATCGGCATGCAACTAATCGTAGTATCTAGCAACACTTAAGGCAGTGAGTCCCACTTCCGAAGCAATGGTGTGCTAAGCTTGGAGGTGGCTGGAGTTGAAAGATGCCTCTTTTGAGAGGTCTCAGGCATGTTCGATCGGATTCAGGTCGGGCAAAGAGGCTGGACAGTGCATTCATCGGATATCCTTATACTCCTCTACTAGTCCAGCCCTTTACGGACGGTCGTACGTAGAGAATGTCAGGTTCACATGTTCCTCTGTAAATTCGCACATACTGCTGAAGGTCGCTATCACGGTTACTTGTCCCATTCTGGCAGACTAATCTGGACTCTTCAGTTACGTTCTTGCTGTGTCTATACTGAGTATTCTCTGCATCACGCCAGACGATGCTTAATTGACCTATTTCAAGGAATGCACCGCCCGGGTCTCTGAGTATACAGACCGGTCACATTCAATCGCCGGTACACAATATGCCTCGATATAGCTTGTCCCATGGCTGCTTGTCTCGTATGGCACCTAAAATGTTATATCGGTTCTCCCGGGGCGTGTTTTCCCCCCTGTTGGAATCTTCTGTTAATCTTCCCCCCTGTTGGACAATCTGTTTATGACGCTGGTCGAAACGCTGGTGCGACAGCTCCAAATTTAATTCACTTCCAACTGGGTTTGCAGACGCTCAGAGACTCTATATCTCTTTCAGTCGTGAAGATGGGTACTCTGGGTCATGAAAAACTGTAAGCAATCGTTGAAGCAACCATAAGTGTCACTCAATATATTGTTGATGGTACACATCAGTAATGACAGGTGCTGCTTTAACTCTTAGGCTTCTGCGTATTTTTTTTCGCAGCGATGCTTTCACCTTTATGTTTTGTGTTAGTTTGTATTAGTACATGGACTAATGCAGCTTTCTGCCAAGTTTTGTAACATTTAGATGCCTAGAAGGGTTCGAATCAGCCGATCCCATAACTTTTGAGAATGAATTCAAACTATAGCTTATGGATGTGCAAATTAACCTCAGATTAGTCTTCAAAATATTATATTCCTAATATGATTTTTTGGTTCATAATATACTTGAAATCTTTATAAAATCCATGATGAGGTTTCAGTGAAAACAACTCTACAATCTCATTCCTTAAGAACTTTTATATTCGTCTGAACTTTTATATTTCAAGCACATTAAGAATCAGAGAAAGAGAAAATATTACACATAATCATGTTAATCATGAGTTTTAATGTTCAAAACTAACTAGAAACTAATCGATTGTTAGAGAAAGACAGATAACAAAACCAGATTTAATGAGTGTCTTTTAAGAAGAAAATAGGCAAAGTATTTGTGAAGAATAAATTCAATCAATTGAAAAATCGTTTTTGAAGAATCTTCAGTAACGAAGTTCCAAGAAAAGAAAGAAAAGCACGAATTTCTGATTGAAAACATTCCACAAAAGAAAGAGAAACTACAGTTTCTGTAGACAAAAAAAAAATTGATACACAGAACAAAGGTTCCAATTTGAATGAAAATTTGGAAGTGCCATTTGGATGAAAAGAATTGGAATAAATTCAAATTTCAAATTGAAAAAACAAATTTTCTTGAACAAAATAAGCATTGTTGTTATATTATTAGTATTGTGTTGAAAGTACAATATAAATGCCTCTGTTGCTATTTAAGCTGATATACAGTATAGTAAGACAAAGCCCTGAGTCTGTCATGTGGCAGATCACACCAAACTTGCATCAATTACTGCTCCAAATCTCTGTTATTCGATTATGGCTGCAGCAGACTTCCCAGCTTTCCCCAGATATGCTCCATAGAGGGAAAGTCTCGGGCCCATGCTGCCTAAGAACCAATTGTAATTGAAGGGAGACAGCTGAGAAATGTGTGCAGTGTCTGGATATGCATTATCCTAGGCGTGACATGAAGATACAAAGCAACGGGTTGCAGGAACCCCAGCACGTATCGCTTAAAGTTCCTCGAATCACTGACAGGAGATCACTGTTTATAAAAGTTGCTCCCAGCCCATTATTTGTGGGGATAATATTGACAGATCTGAGTCCAGTCCTATGCATACGCTTAGGCGATAATCATCTGATGAAAGTTGGAAGCAGGACTAATAACTGAACACAATTCGAGAACAGACAAGCATCACATCACTTTAGACGGAGCCTCCAATGCTGAGTTATTAAAGGCAGGCCTCGTTAGAGACGACAGAAATGAAGCTAAATGTCTGGAATTCGTCTAGTGATAGTATAGATACGGGCTGCTTTACAGGATGCCTTGGCAACATGAATGAGTGCCTCAGACAACAATCGATTCCAGCAACTCACCACAGAAGCATCACTATAACCCGTAAAGCCTGTCGCAGTCCCACAATGCGACCTCTTTCGAAATCCTGGAATTGCTCGTAGGGTCTATGAGCGCACCGTCTAAGCATTACACTGCTGAACAAATTTTGGATGATCGAATGTTATCGTGAAGAGAATATGATATCATTATGCTCTTTGGGTCACTGAACATGTAAATGATGCTGAAATTGATTGATTAGCTCTTGTTTTTGATATAACACTTTCACAGTAATATATATTATTACAATCAAAATTAGTTAACATGACAGCGTCTCCTTTTGGCCTATCCTTTTGATATTCTGTTCAGGAGCATCCTTTTTCATCATCCAGCAATAATTCAGCGATAATAATTCTGCACTCCATTTCCATTTGTCCTGTGCTTCAGCACCGAAATGATGGAAGAGCTCAACAAGTTTGTCACTCAGTTTCTCAATTTGGAGAAACGAAATCCAGGTGTGATTTCGAAAACCGCATTTTGAGCGACATATTGCACTCAGCTGATCATACGAATCCATCATATCCTCTACAAGTTCTCTGACATTTTCAGCATTGAAATTTCTAAGAAAATTTTTCGAAACTCCTAAATTTCTAAAAAAATTCTAAGAAAACCCTTTTTAAAGGATTGGCTTTGTATTTTCTCCTTGTTGCCTAACACTACTTCAAATTGACGATATTTAAAAAGCTGTCTGATTTGTTGACCGAAACATAGCTGCTTTTATTTTTTCGATAATTTTTCATTTCATTTCATTTTTCATTTCGATAAAACTCGATAATTTTTCATGTAAGTGAATGCAGGACTTAGTCTTTGCAGCAAGAATTGCTCAAATGTCTTATTTCCAGTGCGAAATATTATCACTTTAACGGAGTGGCATAGGAAATTCTACTATTATAAGCTTGATGCCAAATGTTCTGCCTTGTTTTTCGGAAATTCGAGATCCCTGATGAGGGCATTGAGCTCGCCTTCTGCGATCTTATGATGGAGGAGTCTGCTTGGAAAGAAGTCAGCATATCTTTAAAGCTGATGCTGTTGTTCATCGCTGTTTGAAGAAACACTGTTATCTTCGTCAAAGTATCTGCAAAACTTGTACGGAGTTTCTGGAACAGGAAGTCCTTCCCCATGAGGCAGAGGCGGAATTGCAAATGGTACATTAGGGTACACAAGTGATTTTTTCTTCATGGAGATACGTTTTTTAATTGGGGTCACCATACAGAAATGGTACTGTGATTGCTAGGCTCCCTCCAAACCATCGGCACTCCAAACGGCACACATTCACCTATACACTTCGATGAGCACGTAGTGCAGCACGTGTGTGTGCCCATTTTTCGTTCTGGTCCCTCAGCATACAGCCGAAATACAATGTCTTTTTTATAGTTGGAGTAATCGAACACTTTCCTGAAGCAAATGTTTGTGTATTGAACAGTGTTATTGATGGTACACAGAAGGAATGAAACAGTCACGAAGCAGAATTTATCTTGTAAGATTCTGAATGCCCTTTATGTGGACCACAAGATGAACACTCCCTTTGAGCTCCGAGAGTGATGATGACTTTTCTTGATAACTAAATTTTAATCATTTGCAAATGTAATAGGAAAGTAGTTGTATTGGACGCTTGCTTCATGGTGCTTCAATTCTTTTTGTAACAGAATGTAGATATCTAGACTGGATTTAGATACATATGTTTACCATAGGCTTGGTATTTGAAGGTTTATTATTTTATTTGAAATGTCAAGGATGTTACTTGAAGAGACATAATCCTACACTATTTTTTTTTAACTTTTTTCTCTTCCATTGATATTTTTATATTGTTATCTTTGATTTATAAATGAAATTGTTAAGATTGTTTTTAAAACAATTGTTTCTTTATTTTCTGTATCTCCATACAAATTGAAGCGGTATCTTAGTGTATTTTGCTAGCAATTTTGAAATAGTATTGTTTCCCACATACAGGGTGTTCGAAAATTCTCTGTACAGATTTTTGTGGTAGATCGTGAACACCTTGATTTTTGTTAATGAATGTTTCTTCGCTGACGTCTTTTTTCAGTGCTGGGTGTGTTTAATGGTGAGATGTGTGGACTATGTTCCCCAGTGACATTATTTCTTTGCTATGTGCCCCATCGAACAGGCGGAAGGGACTGTAGTCAGTGCTTCATGCTGCAGTCTCAACAATACATGTACATGATAACTGCAGCAGAATGGCCCACTTTAAATTCATAAAAAGAATGACTGAAGTCCGAATTATGCATGTTTACTTAGCCATCTACGTCCAAACAAGCCAATCCTGGAACTTGTTCTTCCCACTCGTGGTAACTGACTATAGTAACTCTGTGACGTAATACCCGCGAAACCTGTGGGTGCTTCCATTCCGCTGGGGGCTGTCTCCAAAGCAACTCCGAGCCGGACATTTCATTCGCACCAACTCAATATTTTTGATCAAAGAAGGAAAAAAAGTAAATTAAGACTAATGACACTGGGGATAGTTTTCAAATAACCTCTAAACAAAATGGAGTAGATGATAAAAAGTCAGTAATATCTCTGAAGCAGATTTTATCAGGCGATAAAAGCAGCTAAAAAAATTGTTTATAAAAATATTCGTAAAATTTTTTTTTGACAATTTGAGGCTCCATACTTAACGTGCCTTATGTAAACAAATTTTAATAATGAACGTTCTCTTACCATCCAAACTTATATATAAGAAATAAAAAAAATGACTTCTCTAAAATATGTTGAGGTCATTATTAATTACTAACATGCTTATATACATTTTCATTCATTAAATATAGTTCCCAGCTTCAGAACTGGTAAGTAATGATTTGAAAACTAATTTCCAATTACATTCATGTTAATGATTTTAATATGTTATTCATTCCCTAAGCAAGCACAAAATTATCAGTTAACACTTCTCATGTGCTCCATTTGTAATATTCCATGAAGGTTAATATTACTTAAAATTTCTTGAAGCCAATATTATATGTGAAAGTTATAAATACATTATGAAAATTCCAGATGTATTTGTCTAAATGTTTAAAGAAACATAAATTTTATCATAAATGTCTGATCCATTTTATTTTTCCAAGACAGTCCTACCACAAAGGTTTTTAAAGTTAAAGGAGTTAAAAGGGAACCTTTTTATTACTAGTAGGACATTGTAGCTTTGTAGGACCTTTATCTAATGTCTGTCATGAAAATTTTTGAAGCATTTTTATTGATGATTACGTGTTTACATTGAGTGAATGGTCAATTCGGTTAATGAAAAACAAGAATGAAAATTCATATTAGTTCTCGTTTTTTTTTATCTTTTGCTTTTTAACACTATGTATTTTACATATAATTCTGAAGTGGTCCTTAGGTTCACCAGACTACAAAAGGAGTCCATAGCATAAAAAGAAGATTAAAGGAAGATCTCTATATCTAAATAAGAATTCAGGATTAGATCTTCTTTAGATATAAAGGTCTTTCTGCAAGAAAAAGTGCCTTTAATTTTTTTTAAATATACATTAGATTTTAAAGACATTAATAAAAAAAAATAAGAATAATTTTTATAATTATAATAAAAATAAGAAACAATAATAAAAAAAAATAGAGCTCTGAACACGTCATGCTATTTTATACTCATCCGGTATAATAAAACCTTCCATCTTTTCTTTAATCTTTCTTTTGCTTCTTCCTTTTGTTCTCACATTTAATCCGTCCATATATCACATTAGGTTTTTGAGACCTGACTATTATCTTACCACTCCTATCTCGTTCTCGAGGATAAGATGGATACCTTTTTTTTTCTTTCTTCTTTAATTTCTGAAGTTCTTTGGTCTTTTCTTTTGATGACTTAGTTTCCCCAAATCTTGGAGACTTTCTGAAATCTCTTTCCTCTGTAATGGAAGGTCACTACTTACTCAAGAAATCCATACGTAGCTCACTTTCCACAATCTGCTCTTGTTCTCCTTGGACCACTCGTTTCGAAATTTGAACTACTTTAGTCATAGGTTGAAATTTGCCTTTTAACTTTTTCTAGACGTTTTTACGAAAGACAATATCCATAATGTAATGAAGTTGACAATCATTAAATGTTTAGGCTAAAATTCTAAGAGCGTTTCTAGTGCTTGTGACTTTTATATCTTCCTTCTTAGCCATTCCTTCAAGTAAACTCCATACATTCTGCTCTTCTAGGACCATATGTACTTGGTGCTTGTAGCTTGATGCTATATCTTATCTTTTTGGCAAAATGTAACGTGCGTGGTACAAATATAACAATAAAATAATCATAAAAACGCACACATTTAACGAATTCACCAAACTATTATTTGGAAATTTTGTGCTGGGAACCCAAGACAGACTGTTTCGAGCAACAAACCTCTCATCAGTTGGATTCGCCAAGTACTCATAGTTCAGTGCAATCCAAAGAAAGATAAACAAAAGACAAGATTAAACAAAACAATGGCCCTTGAGTTAAAAAAAAACCATCAAAAATCAAATTAAGAATAAAATGGGCAATAAATTAATCTCCGCAAGCAGGTCGCTTAACTTGTGAAATATTAATTTGTAACATATACATATACTTAATGGCAAAATTTAACGTGCGTGGTTCGAATACAACAATAAAATAAGCATAAAAACGCACACATTTAAAGGATTCACTGAACTGTTTTTGGAAATTTTGTATCGGGAACCCAAAACAGATTGTTTTGAGGTGCTTACCTCTCATCAGTTGGATTCTTATCTTTTTGTTTTGTTTTTAGGCGTTCAAAAAAAGTTGTATGTTTCTTCTAAATATTAAATGTGCAACTATACGTTAAATGTTTAACTCAGGTTATTCATATTCATCTAACAGGGTTATTGGCCCAGACCAAAGCATACACTGTGCAATGCATTAAAATTAACTTAAAAGTAATAACGATGCGATAGCCCTAAAAGCGTTTGGAATAAAGATAGTGCCAGGAGACAAATTGCCACATGGCAATACCAGCTACATATGGTCCTAGAAGAGCAGAATGTATGGAGTTTAGTTGAAAGAACGGCTAACAAGGAAAATGTAATAATCAAAACACAATAAAGGACCATCGAATTATAGCCTTAAGCGTCAATGATGATCAACTTCAATTGCGTTATGGATGTTGACTATCAGAAAAAGGTCTGGGAAAAGTTATCAAGATGTTTTATTTTGAAATATGTCTTTTAACTTTTCCCAGACCATTTATTTTGAAATATTAATAGTAAAGCAGCTCAAATTTGGAAAACATTGGTCCAAATTAAATATGAAGAAGATTCTAGTATGAGAGATTATTTGAATTCAGTGAATATCTTATTTAGGTAAAGGTAAGTATTTTTAATTCTTATTTTAAAATATGGTTCCAATTTCTGTCTTGTTATATTGTTATACAATCATTTCTTAATTTATATTTTTTTTTATTTCCAAAATACTTTACTGCTTTAGCAGAATATTTAACATTTTAATTAAAATTAATTTCGAGATTAAGCCAACTTTCTTTTAAACCATTTTCGGATTAATTTTTAGTCTTAATCCCCGATTACAAAATACTCTGTCTTAGAAAATTTAGTAATCTAGTGAATTAGATTACCGTAGTTAAAAAGACAGAAGGGATATTCATTTGACAATTGCTACTACCACTTAATTCATCGACAACTGAATTCTACAACACCTTTATTCATATAAACTATGTAAATTATATATCGCTCGTGGGATAAAGAAAGAGATTCAGCGTTGTATTGAAATGTATGTGTCATACAATTCATTAACGTCATTTGTTGGTGGAATATTGAACTAAATCACATGCCGCTGGTGCCGCTGGAAAGAAGACCAATCCGCAATGTTGAAGAGTGCATTAATTCCAAATTCGTATTTTTTGAGTTGTGCCACTATTGCAACCCACGAGCGATATATATATTATCAGATATAAGATTATCATCAAAAGTGTTTATCTTTATCTTTTAAAACTTGCATTTCAGTTTTGTCTCTAATTTTCGAAATCGTAAAATCTATTTTGTTAAATTTAAAAATTACGAGTAGATTCATTGACTAAAATTTTAAGAAGTATCAAATCGGTAAATGAAGAATTAAGAATGGGAATTCATATTCTTTCTTGACTTATTTTGATCATTTGCTTTGTAATCTTATAATACTTTACAATATGAATTTTGAATATTATTCTGAAGTGGTCCATAGATTGAGCAGACAGCAAAAGGAGTTCTTAGCATAAAAAAAAAGTTAAGAATTTATGGGTTAGATCTTAATTAGATATAAAGGTCTTTCTGCAAGAAAAGTGCCTTTTATTTTTGGTTAAATTCTTGACAGGTTTGTAAAATATTAGTTTTGTTGAGAGACTTAACATGATTTGTGAATACATAATGGAATTGTAGAAATTCATTTACTCTTGAGTGGTCTATGAAAACTAAATATTCTTTTTATTTTAATAATTCTCATGTATTGTATAGGAATGCAAGATCAAAAAGGAAACATTTTACATTGGTTTCCATTTAATCAATAGCAGAAAATTTCATCTATTATAGGATTTAACACTTAATATTCTTCAAAATAAAGAAGAATTCATTTCAAAAATATTTCACTAAATTGCAGAACGAAACCGACAAAGAAAACCTAGAAATTAAAATAGTTCAGAAATTTTTAAATATATGTTGTTAAATAAGAGTTATTTAAAACTATTTTGAACTCTTATTAATTATCTTAACAACTGAGGTTTAGAGTCTTGTGAAATTGATGTGATGTGTTATAGGATGAATTTTCCAACTATTCTTTACGTATAATCACAATGGATTGGAAAAGCACTGACTACTTTTTAATAATGTAAATGTGAATGAAGTGCTATGTAAGAAATGCTATCATTAGCCATAGTTTAAACATCTAAATGATTTTCATATCTAAATTTTTGCTAGAAGGCAGAATATACATTTCTGAGTTCTTATACAACAATGTTTTAATGAAAGGAATATTTATGTGTACACCAGATAAAAAAAAAAAGAACAGAAATTTCTTGACAACAGACAACGAAAAATGCTCAACTTAAAATTATTCTTTGAATGAGATAAGCTTCATAGAATCCTGAATTTTTCTCCTAATTAATAAAATTTACTTGTAAACTGTTAAATTTTTGTCAAAATTCTAAATAAGATTAATTATGTCGTATCATTTAAGAAAGGCAAGTAAATTTATAATTGTGTTTTTTTTACCTGTCAAATCGAATAAATAGCGATTTTTTTTATTTTTTTTATTTCTTGTATATCCTGTAAACTTGAATGCTGTCGTATGTAGGTAAAGGTAAATGTTTTTAACTCTTATTTTAAAATATATTTTCCTATGTCTGTCTTTTGTTATGTTGTTAGTAGATCAACATTTTAACATTAAAGTTCTGCCTGAATACAAACATTTTAAAATTTACTTTTTTTTTCATTATTTATTATTTCCTATAAATTCACTGCTTTAGCTGCAAAAGGTAAATAACATTTTATTAAAATTAATTTCCAGATACTTCTGGTTGAAATTAAGCCAAATCTTTTTTCTCTGTCAAATCCTTTAAATAGACTTAAATTTCAGTTTT
Organism: Thereuonema tuberculata; assembly: GCA_023159025.1. Classification (NCBI taxonomy): domain Eukaryota; kingdom Metazoa; phylum Arthropoda; class Chilopoda; order Scutigeromorpha; family Scutigeridae; genus Thereuonema; species Thereuonema tuberculata. Next base: position 5,379,047 of record JAFIDM010000002.1, read on the forward strand.
TCCTCTAATTTTCGAAAACTAAAATCTGTTTTGTTAAATTTAAAAATTACGAATAGATTCAATGACTAAAATTTTAAGAAGTTTTGTTATTGACAAATAAGTGAATAAATTGTAAAACCAAATTGAGAAATTTGGTTTTACAATTGAGAAGTTCTTATAAGAGGAAAAACTAAATAAAAAAATACGAAAAAGAAAAATCTGTAAATACCTTTATTTATTTTTCGCTTACTTTATTTCAAATCAATCTTTTGATTTTTCCTTATTTATTATTTCCTATAAATTCACTACTTTAGCTGCAAAAGGTAAATATACTTAACATTTTATTAAAATTAATTTCCAGATATTTCTTTTTAAATTTTGAAAATAACATTTTATAAAAATTCAAAATAATAATATAATTAAAAATTCAAATGATCAATTGCAGGCTTAATGACTATTATCTATTATTATAATCAAAAATTCCAACAAACTTTCAAGTAACGTTTATAAGTAAAATGCACTGAAACTAATCCTATCTAACAAAATGGCTGAAGTTCATATAAAGTTATTTAACTGCAGCATTAATGTCTTAATTTCAATTAGGCCATGAAGCATATTTGTCACAACACATATGAGCAATTTAAAATAACAATGACGTTTCTTGGTTCATGATTCACTTTGTTGTTAGTATAATATCAATTTCAATCAATTTCAATTATTGCTTGTTCTAAATTTTACTTTATATAATTTGGATATTTAGAAAAAACGGTTTCGGGACAAAATATGATTTTCATCTATTCAAAGCTTTTTTGTAGCTTAGAAATTAATATTCTGCTTTTCTCTGTAAAATCCTGATTCCATCTTTTGTGTTTTTTGATTTTAGAAGCACCAGCCGCAGAAGGTAAATACAAGAAATATAATAAATATTATAAAATATAATAAATCTGTTACCTCAATAAGACTGAAATGCGAAAAAGAACCATGAAATAGAGAAAACTCTGGAGTGAACTATAGAGAATAAACAATAAACATAAATGAAATTGGATTTCGAACATACGACTTTGTTCTTTTTTAATGCCTTTATTAACAAATTCCTGTTGTGCTTTGCGAGTTGCAAGCCAAAGAACTATTGTATTTTTAATTTTGTTAATTTTTGTGTAGGATTTCTTTGGGTGAGATCCCGATTTTGGGAGCGAGACCCGGGATCATTGCCTCTCGCACCTTCTGAGCTTGTCATCGGTGGAGTTTTGCTGGCTGATGAGTCCTAAAAAGGACGAAACGGTCTGTCCCAGTCTCTTCCCGGTGACAGCTCAGGGTGCGAATCCTTTCTTGTTGCGTACATTATAGACACGTACATTATGAGTGGAAACATCTAAAATTGTTTCTCAGTAACTGCTTCCTCATTGTTTCATACCAGTTTCTTTCTGCTTGTTTCAAACCATTGATAGCTTTATTTAACTTCAAACCATTGAATTTTAGATCTATATTATCAACACCATCTGGAAATTGCCCACATATTTCTTCACCATGATCTCCGTTTAAGTAAGCTCATTTTACATCCAGCTGATCAACACTTTGTTGATTTTCTGTGGTATATTTCAATCTCTTCATTATATATAATTATCATCTCTTGTTGCAGATTCGCTTAATTTTAAATTCCTGCTAATATTGTTGTCTTCCGAATAATTTTTTTCATTTTCACTTTGTTTACTTTGAGGAGTTAAGGCTTTGTCTTATCTTCATTTAGTTCGTCTTTACCAAATTGAGATATTTGCGATTACATCAGATAATTAACTCGTTGTCATATTATCTGCAATACTTATTTACCTTAAATATTCTTCAGGCTTTTTTGTCCTAGTATTCAGCAACGTGATCCTTTGAAGCCTTCATTATTACAGAGGGCGCTAGAACTATATATTCACTCTGTGATAATCAATACCTCGGGAACAAAATGACATAGACGTACAATTCTTGCGCCATAGTGTTGTTCATAGTGTAGTTCAATAGTGTAGTTCATAGCATAGTTCAATAATGTAGTTCAATAGTGTAGTTCGTAGTGTTGTTATTAGCGTAGTTCAATGATGAGGATTTTGCAGGGAAATTTATCTGGTCTGACGAGGCGCAGTTCAAACTCAATGGCACTGTAAACCGTCACAACTGTGTGTACTGAGCTCCTGTCAATCCACACGTTCACGTAGATAGGGAAGTGAATCTACCAGGTGTTAATGTGTGGTTTGATCTATCATCTCTCGGATTGATCGGTCCTTTCTTTTTTGAAGCTACTGTAACTGGTGAGACGTATCTCCATATGCTGCAAACATCGATTTTCCCTGTCATTTGAGAGATGTTTGGCGATGAGGTATTTTACCTACAGCAAGACGGTGCTCCACCTCACTACCATCGTGGTGTCAGGGCATACTTGGATGCCACCGTATCTGGGCGATGGTTAGGTCGCAGAGGTGCCATTGAGTACCAACCACGGTCTCCAGACCCAACAACCCTGGACTTCTACCTGTGGGGAACCATGCAGAATGAAGTTATGGGCAAAAGCCAGCTACACTGGAAACTCTATAAGAATCCATCAAAGCATTGTGCGCAGCCATCACACCGGACACTTGACACCCGTAATTCCCTCAGCAGTTGAGCATCATCGACACTGTACTGCCGTTGATGGTGGTCACGTTCAACGCCTGCAATGATTCTTGTGACCATTGCCATCTGTTGAGCAATTATTGAACTTCACTACGGCGCAAGAATTGTATGTCTGTCATTTTGTTCCCGAGATATTGTTTAACAAGAGTGAGTACATAGTTTGGTTTAAAATTTTATATCCAGGAGATTGAGAACAGTAGCCAAGAAATATCTCTTTTGCTGGCCTCATCTAAAATTTGTTTCTATACTTTGGAGCTTATATCACCAAATACCATATTATACCATATTCCCATATTTATTTCAATGATCTATACTGATCTTATTTATATTTCTAAATTATCTATTAATCGATAAATTATCAATTGTCTTATTTGAGAACCGATTTTAGTAAGTAATTTGCAAACTCAACTGCAAGACTCGATTAACGAGCTGGTAGTCGTGCAACTAATAAGGCTCTGGAAAATTTATAACAAAGAACGATTCAGTATTGGGCAACACCGTGAATTTGTGGGTTGTAAGAGGATGCATTTCTGGGCATTATCCCTTTCTTCAAAATGCGTCATTCATGAATTTTGTTCCTTGTTCAGACAGGAATCTTTGACTTTTCCCCCCTTTGTATTTCAACAAACTATAAATCTTCTTATTTGTTACGGGACAATCTATCTTTGTTTTAAGCAAGTAGATAAACGATCTTCTTGAGAAATTATCGATAAATGTGAGTATGTATTTACTTCCCCTTCATTATTAGGTCCGCAAACAACTGAATGCCATAGTCCTTATTCTGTTAAGTCTTCTGTGAGGATTACTCATGTTACTCAACTTACATACTTCTCAACTTGGTCTTGTTAGAATCGTACATTTTTACTTATAACTTATGTAGTGTTTTCACCTGATTCTTTTTGTGATAATAATTTATTGTATGAGGTGTGACAAATCTAAATCTCTCATGCCAAATTTATTCAGTGACTCTTTCCAAATTTCTTGTTGAATTCTTCTTCATCCACTGACAATATGGCTCTTTATGTTTAGCTGTGCATTCTCCCAATTCATTTCATATATAAACGATTGTGAAGTATTCCATAAATTACAGTTTAATCTCACATGTCTTTGTTTTCAAAAACAATCTTCGATAAACTGTTGATAACCAGATTTACCAACTCTTGGAGCTGATACCAAGTTCACGTTCATTCTTTCTACTTATAGAAAATAAAAGGTGGCCATAAAATAACTTTTTTTTTGGAGACATCTGCAGCGAAAACTAATGAGCAGAATGAAACCAAAATTCAGGTATAATGTATTGAGGGCATGAGGAGAAGAATTCTGCAAAAAAAAAAAAAACTAAAAAAAAGATTAGTATCAAAAGTCGCCGAATGGAGAAAATTCGGCGCTGCTGCCATGTTAAATTGTACATTATGCAAATTTTCTAGTGCAGAAGTGACAGCAGCGCTACTCAGACCTTTTAAAAAAGAAAGAGCGAACGTTCAGTCAAGCAGTTCGTCGATTGACTGTTGAGTTGTGCTCAATATGCGGCCTTTCGAAGGCTTCATAACCTACTTAAAGATCCAATGTCCGCTGTAGCACTGCGAACTATGATTCATAAATTTGAGGAAACTGGATCGCTAGGAGTGAGAGCCGGCAGATGACGTAAACCAGTATCAGACAACACAGTAATAGATGTTGCCACTACAGTGTTCGACGACACAGGGACGATGGTAATGGTCCAAGTGCTCGTGCAGTAGCTCGCCAAACCGATTTGCCTTATGAGAATGTCTGGAAAAATCTTACGAAAAATGCTGCATTTCTATCTATATAAGATCAGTCGTGTGCAAGAACTAAAACTACAGATTATGATAAGCGCCTGACTTTCGCGCTAACATTTCTTTCCCAAATGGATATCAACAATGATTGGCCTAGGAACAAATTGTGGGGAGATGAGGCTCATTTTTATCTGAATGGGTCAGTCAACTCTCAAAACTGCCGAATCTGGGCATCTGAACGTCCCTCAGTGATTCATCAAGTGCCACTGCATTCTCCAAAAGTAACAGTATGGTGTGGATTCATATTAGAACCACACTTTTGAGTCTATGATTCTTTCAGGTCTTGTTACCTGTACCATTAATGGAGAGGTCCTGTTACCTGTACCATTAATCTGCAAATGCTGCAAACGTTTGTCATTCCTGACAAACAACAAAGATAATGCAACAAAGAAAATGCTTGCACTCGACAAGTTATATGCAAGATGGATCACGACCACATGTTGTTCGTGCTGTATAGAAATGCTTACGACAGCATTTCGAGAATGAGAAGCTTATCAGTCAATATTTTCCGATGGAATGGCCGTCCCGTTCCCCGGACATGACCCCTGTGACTTTTAATTGGGGGGGGGGAGTACCTGAAATCCATTGTGTATACTGGTGGCATTACGAACCTGCATTCGTTGAAAGATAACATACGACGGGCTGTTACAAACATCCAAACTGACACTTTACGCGCAGCAGTAGAGAACGTCTTACACCGGATGCATTATGTTGTACACAAGAACGTCAGCACATTGAAAATGTTGCACGTGTTCCAGAGGATCCCAATGATTGATTAATGTCGGTAATGTTGATAACAGATTGTTAACAAACAATTGATGATTAAGGATTGTTGTTTAAAGATTGTTGTGTTGTTTCAGAACGTTTTCTGCGAGTCTCAAACTCATTCATTACTGTACTGTAAGTTCGTAAACTTAAATAATCCTTTTTGTGTGAGTTCATTGTAATTATTCACCAATTTACTGTTCCGATAGTGCCAAATTTTCTCCTGTGGGCGACTTTTGATATTAGTTTTTTTTTTTTTTGAAGAATTCTTCTCCCCATGCCCTCAATAGACCTGAAGTCTGGTTTCATTCCGTTCATTAGTTTTCGCTGCAGAAGCCTCCAAACAGGGAAAGTTATTTTATGGCCACCTTGTACTTTGTATATTTCAATCTTTTGAGTTAAATTAGTAGAAATCGGGGCCTTGTAAGCCAGCAAAGCAGGGCGATATACACCACAATTTGCATACCATTAGCATATAATATAGAAATAGGGCACAATGAATCAACTTTGCATATTTTATTTGCATATTTTAAGAGATCAGACGAGCGAAGAATTTAAGATGTGAACAAAAGGGTTTAAGACGTTTCTGATTGTAATTTGCATTACTTTTGAAAAAAAGGATAAGTGATTCATGAAGATATGCAGAAACTTCGGGAGCTCATCCTACATGTAAAAGTAAAGAAACAAAGTTTTATAAACATAGGTCCAGAAATGCTTCGGTATCGAGTTATGGCTAGCGAAAGATTTCGCTCATAATGTAGTACCCTGGGTGAAATGAAGACTTGCTGGAAGTCTGGAGAGATAAATTAAGGGGCGATATCAGTGGTTTGTTATGGTTGTTGACCTGAAAAATCGAATGAAACATGTCGCAGAACTGTATCTCCCAGTGATTTGAAGCCTATCCCACGTGGAACCTACAAAAACGGGATAAAGAAGCAACGTGCTTTCCGTATGACGTACAATAACGTTGTTAAAGTAGGTGAGACACCCAAAAGTTTACAACAAAATTTGTAGAACATGTAATTCTGAAGAAAACGGTGCAAATACAGTTTACAGAACGTTAATAAATGGTTGAGTAAATGAATGTTTCGTCCGAACAAAACAACACATGTTGTATAGCCGACCATAACATTATTAATATCCCAATAAACAGAGTAAATATTTATTACAAGTTTACATTTTACAATTTTAATTGTAAAAGTAAAAATGAACATGTGTGTCGTAAAATACATAAATTATTGCATTGAAATACTGTATGACAGAATGTAATTTTATTTAAAACCACAGAATAATGTTGTGCGAAAAATTGTTAGAACATAAGTTGGCAACACAATAACAGCTGTTCAACAATAATGTGAATTGCATTGTTTTGATTTATTGTCAGAGCTAACAACTGAGGTGTAGTCCATGTGCGTATTGTTATACTAAATTATGCGCGAAATCTTTCGCTAGCCGTAATTCGATACTGAAGCATTTCCGGCCCTATGTTTATGTAACTTTGTTTCTTTACTTTTACATGTAGGATGAGCTCCCGTTTCTGCATATCTTCGTGAATCACCCTGTATATTATTTAAAGAAAATAATATTTATAGTAAATATGTTAGTTCAATTTTTTTATTTTGTTTTCCACTTTGATGAATAATTTATCTATTTTTTTTATACTGTCTTTAAGAAAATTAGATAGAGAAATGTGATACTTCTTATAAATAAATTTTTTTATAAGATAATGTTTTTAGCTTTAGAAATTATTACACACTGAAAGAGAATTCTCTTTTTTTGTCTTTTATTACGTAAAATAAAAATATACATATATATTTATCAGGTTTGCACTTTAAGTTTTATGAAACATTGATTCCAATTCATTGTCTGAACTGTCTTCAACAAACTGAAAATCATGTCTCGGACGCTATTTGTGTGACAGCAGGATGTCATCATTCTGTCACGTGCTTTGATGTATTGAGCAAATGACGGTTGTTGCAGTTGGAGATTTCGCCAGGCCTTTCGCTTCATTTGAATGAAATGATTCCCGTCCGTAATCTGAATACACGTATCATAAAGGTTTGGTTGAATTAATTTTATAACAACCTGCTTATCGTCTGAAACGCTCTCAATTCCAGAATCTCATTGGCTCATGTATCTTTCTCCGCTGGTTATGTACTCACTGGTGAATTGGCTTTTTTCTAATAGATCTTCTACGGCCATGTTCAAAATCTCCTTCCATTGCTTCAAAAGTGTGTTTCTGTTTTGAATAACAATATTTTGCAGTTGAGAAACGACTCTTTCGTTGTCTGTGTCTTTTACAAGTGATAAAAATATATTTTCTCCTATTGCTATTGAATTAATAACTTCCATATTGTTGATGTTGTAGGTAATTTCTGTAAAATGATAAAAAAAAGAAAAGTAATATTAGTTCATTTGTAAATGTGATTGTGAACAACAGCAAAAAGCGCACTATAATGTTAATATAATATAATGTGAAATACTTAAACAATTACCACGAATTTAGTAAAAAATATGATTCCGAAAAGTAAAACGAATGATATAACTCATCATTAAACTTTATATTCTATTCTTTTTGTGAAAATAAATGAAATGTAAGAACTTAACATTGACTTCATCCGCCTTAGTTCTACAGATCAATTACTACAGAAGCCTTACGACGTTTTGCAGCAACAAGTTCTTTCTGTTGCTAAATCAAAGCGCTGCGATTTTTTTACAGATTCAGGTGATTTGAGTTTTTCTTTTTTCTATTAGAAGAATGAATGTTGGTTATTGATTCATTTCAGTAATTGCCTCATTTAAAAAACAGCTGTGTTAATTCTACGCTTTTTCTTAATTGTGCTGCATTTCCATTGTAATTTTGTTTATTGAGAAGCATTAACTTACTTCAGCATATCAACAGAAATCATTTATTGAAAAAAATGTTAATTCTGCGGGGTTTTTTCTTCATTGTATTGCATTTCCATTATAACTTTATGTATTGAGTTTACCTTACGTCAACATATCAACAGAATTTCATTGAAATCGCACCATTTATTAAAAGACAAATGGCAATTCTGCGTTTTTTCTTTATTATATTGCCTATCCATCGTAACTTTGTGTATTGAGAAGCACAATCTTACTTCAGAATATCTAGGAAAAACCCTTTCGAGATACTGCTTCTGAAATAATTGATCTGAAAGAACTAAGACGGATGAAGTCAATGGTAAGTTCTTACACTTCATTTATTTTCACAAAAAGGATAGATTTCATAGTTTAATGATAAGTTATATTATTCGTTTTACTTTTGGAATCATGTTTTTTACTAAATTCGTTAAGAAATTGGTAATTGTTTAAGTATTTCGGACATTGTAGTTTGCTTTTTGTTGTTGTATCAAAAAAGAAATGATACATTACATTATTCGTTTTTCTTTTAGGAAATCATTTTTTTTTCAAGAATTCATTAATAAATTTATTTAAGTATTTTCTGACTTTGTAGTTTGCCTTTTGTTATTGTTTCACAATCACAAACGAACTAACATTGTTTTCTTTGTTTTATCATTCTACAGAAATTACCTCAACATCAGCAATATGAAAGTTGACGAATTCAGTAGCAATAGGAGAAAATATACTTTTATCACTAGTAAAGGGCCGCAACAATGAAAGAGCCGTTTTTCGACTGAAAAAATATTGTTATTCAAAACAGAAATACACTTTCAAAGCAATAGAAGGAGATACGGAACTTGACTGGCATCCGTAGAAGATCTATTAGAAAACAGACAATTCATAAGCGATGCACATAACCAGTGGAGAAAGATACGAGAGCCAATGAACTGGAATTGAGAGCGTTTCAGACGATAAGCGGATTGTTAATACAAGAAATTCAACCGAAGCTTTATGATACGTGTATTCAGATTACGGACGGGAATCATTTCGTTCAAATGAAGCGAATGGCCTGGCGAAATCTCCAACTGCAGTTGCAAGAACCGTCATTTGCTCAATACTTCAAAGCACGTGACTTCCAACAGGATGATAATATCCTGCTGTCACACAAAAAAGCATCCGACCCACATGATTTTCAGTTTGATAAAGACAATTCAATCCTTGCATTGGAATCATTGTTTCATAAATCATAAAATGTAACTCATGAATTATATATATATATATATATATATTTTTTATTTTATGTAATAAAAGACAAAAAAAAGAGGATCCTGTTTCAGTGTGTAATAATTTCTAAAACTAAAAACATTATCATCTTAAGAAAAATTAAAGAAAAAAGTAATATCACATTTCTCTATCTAAAAATTTTTATTCTTAAAGAGAGTACAAAAAATAATACATGAAATTATTCATCAAAGTGGAAAATAAAATAACAAAAATAGAACTTACTTATTTACTATAGACATTATAGTCATACATTACCTTAAAATAATATATAAAGTTAAAAGAGGAGTAAAGAAAGAAAAATGAGATAAGAGTACCAAATAATTAATAGAAAAAAAATCCATCAGCAATCCATTCATCAAGTGAATATCCGAAGTAACTACCTAGGTTTCTTTTAATTAGAATAATCAATATTCCAAAAAATTCATCACCAAACAATTCTACCAAGATTTAATGAAGTTTGATATATTACACGGTCACTTTTCCCTTTAGTTACTATAGTCACCTAACCCATTTTCTTTTCGTTTTAATTCTTCTCATTTAGTTATTTGTAAAAAACGGAAAATCTGAATTGTTCAAGTAAGAGCTTTATAAAAGTTCTTTTATATTATTTTTATGAAAATGAATATAGAGAAATTGCCTTTTTAGAAGTCTTAAATAACACCTTCGAATAATAGATAGATGTCTTCCTGTTACAGAAAACCTATGAACTCCAATAAAACTATACAGTATGAGTCTAATATAGCTATACATTAGAAACAGAATTTAATCATTATGAAAGCGAAAACTGCTTTTTTAATATGTTCTTCAGAGATAATATTCAGGTGAAGAAATAGGCAAGATAAATTTTTTTCTCAGTAACAACTTTAGTCGAGAAAGAAACCGTCAGCACCAAATAAAAAAAGGGTATCAGGTGTACATAAAATACAAGACAACATATAAACAAATAAGATACGAGAATGCAGAAAATATTAAAAACAAATCTATACTCTATTCGAAAAAGTTTATAACTCTTATTATCGTATTTAAATTCAAAACATGAAAATTAAAACCTATATGTATCGTTAGCTCCTTATTGTTGTGCATAATTTCAAAAATAAGGAGTTAACTGGCTAATAATTTCCTTAAGAAGTTTGATCTTAGTCAAAGTGTTCGGTAATCAGCAGCCTATGAATTTAAGAGTTAACAACGGAAATGATACTGAGATAATAACATAGCAAAAACTAGTAAGTAATGACGTGTAAGTAAAAGCGTTTGTGATAAGAGACGAGGAGAAGGCTGACGAAAGTTACTGAATTACATGGTGAACAACTTATGAAATTATGACATATGAATGAAAACAAAGCAAGAATTGATATGTAATGAAATGGCCTACAAAAGTTACCAAGTTACATTTGTTAACCAGATGGGAAATAAAGGACATCTTGATGGAAAAGTGGCAAAAACCTAACAAAAAAAAAGGAAACAAAAATGAAAGAGAAGAAGAACAAAAGAGCGAAAGAGAAAAAAAACAAAAAAACAAATCCGTTCTTAAGGGTCCGCTCCCGGGTAAGCAAAGAAGCACGACACAAACAGGAGACAGAAAGAAACAAAATTGAGAAAAAACAAAAACGCATATCTCGCAAATCAAAAGGCCAGTCTATGAAGCATATCAAAAGGCCAGATATTTTAAACGAGATTATCACTGTCCCTCTCCACGGGCAGCGACAAACCAGTCTACAAAATGATATGCACTTCCTCCAGGTCGAAAAGAACACAGAAAAATATGAATTTCAATGTAAAGAAGTCCCCCAATTCCTCTCTATCTCCTCCAGGAGCGAGAAGAAAAGGAGTTTTGAAAACAGATCAAAGAAGTGCATCTCCTCAAACAAGGTTGAAATCATGGCAATGCCAAAATGCTGCAATGTAAGGCCAGGACAAATGAAAAGGAAACTTCTCCCCAGCTCTTTGGCATCCACAGAGGCCAGATAGCGGAAAAGGTATTATAACAATTGCGAGCGAAATCAAAGAAGCGAGAGAAAAAAACAAAAACAAAACAACCTTCACACACAAAATGATCTCCTCCGGGAGATACCTTCTATATTATTCCTCTCTTCTAAACCGTAAAAAAAAGGCAAAAAGCATAGGAAAAACAAAATAACGATTATGATAATGAAATCATGGGATGTGAACAAAAGAAATATATACAGAAAGAAAAGATATCAATTCACCTTCTTCAACGGGATGGTAATCGGTGAACAGCAAGAATAACGGTGATCAGTAACCTAAAAATGAGGATGAAGGATGGGATAAAATTTTGTAAAGAAGGCAAATAAATATGAAGAAGAAGAATGAAATAATTAATGAGTATGTAATAATGAATAATGAGTATGTAATAATAGTGCCACAAATATTGAATATCTTACAGTGGATATTCGCCATCTTTTCAAGTTAGGTGCCGTTGATGACGTGTATGTATATTCGAATCTTAATACTTACACAGAAACAGCTTTTTGAAATTAATTTGGTTTTTAAATTTCAGAAAGCTGTCCGGCAAATTTTATATATATATATATATATATATATATATATATATATATATATAAGTAATATGCGAGTATTTGTTTGTTTGTCTTAAAATAACGTCGCCATTTCTCAACGGATCTTTACCAAATTTTGCACGGAGGTTCACATGCATCCCAGAATAATGCATGGACATCACCAACGAAAATCCGGATCCGGATTAATGGGTGTAAACGGGGGAGGAGGTCAAACATTCTTGAAGGATAAGCATATCTCTGAAAGTTGGAAACACGAAATTAGTATCTTTGAAAAACTCTAAAATATACGTATTCGACGAATTTTCGATATTGGATCCTAAAGGGTGTAAACGGGAGGCTAAACATTCTTCAATGATATGCATATCTCCGGAACCGCTTGAGTTGCAAACAGAAAATTTCACATTAGTGTTGTTTGTCAAAATCTAAAGCATATTTTTTCGAGAATTAACGATATTCGTATCATAAGGGGTGGGAAATGGAGGTTGGGGAACTGTCCTGCAGGGTATGAGTATCTGCGAGACAGCTTGAGTTGCAAATTTGAAATTTGACAAGTGTTCTTAATTCTAAGTTTCAATTTTTTAGTTTATTAATCTAATTTGCTTTTTTTTGAAGAAATAAAGCGTTTTTGTTTTTACTTTGCGTATGCAAGGCTACCGGAGAGAAGTGGCGTTAGCAGGTCTATAACATAACCTCTTGTTCGAAAATGTAAGAGGCGTAATAACAACGGAAGTCGTTAGATATGCGCCAGTCTAAATGTAGTTAATATACATCTCCTGAAGAAGGCCCTAGATACAGGACCAAGATATCGAGTAAGCCTCAGCCCGGAGTGGGAAAATCCCTGAAACAAGGATCTATCCAATGCTGCAATACTTAATAGACATTATAATGAGAATTTTTAGTGCATTTCTTTTTTAATTTTTCATTATCATAATTGCAGTAATCTTAGAAACCTTGGAAAAATACGAATTTTTGACAGTTCTGTTCGAAATTTTATTTTATTTTATCTGATCTCATTATATTAACATTTAATGCATGACCATCTTCAATAGAGTTCTTATAACCGTAGAAAAAAATATGTAAGAACTTTCCTTTATAATAAAGTAAAAAAGCCAACACACATGATAATGATTAAAAAAACATTTAAACACTTTAAAAAATACAACATGTTTCGGG
>JAFIDM010000002.1:5402827-5414236 GCA_023159025.1 Thereuonema tuberculata
GGGACAAGTATCATTAAAATATCATTAGCAACAATGACAACAATCACACCAATTGTGTCTTTCACAACAATCACATTTATAACAATAAGGAAATTAATTCAATATCAATTATATTTTCCTAGACGTATCAGAAGACGTTGCGAAGCATTGTGATTGGTTTACTAATCGCTATCCCTACCTTGTTTTTTTTTAGTGATGTTTATGTTATGAATACTAAGATTCCGAAATGGCTCTGTTAATTTTTATGACTTCTAAACTTAATGCCTATTTGTTTTCTTTGTTACTTGAATGTAGACTAACGTCTGCAGTCCAAATATTGTATAATTTTGAAGATTACCAGATTTTTAAAAAGAAACTCATTGAACTATGATACATTTCTTGGAGACTAACACCTTAATTTGTTTATAGCAATTTAATTTGTTAATTTGTTAAACACAATGTTAATAAAATATTGTAACATTCAGATAACGAAACTAAAAAGTACTCCTAAATGAGGTAAAACAGTTAATTTATTAGCAGGGTTTTTTTCTTTCAGCTAAATTTTTATGTCTCACAATAGCGTATTGAAATGTCGAGACAATTGTTTTGTTTCAGTGGCATTAAAAATTGTATTAATAATTCATAATTTAGTAAATTGAAGATGTTCTATGTATTTGTTTAAATATGAAATATTGATATCTGCATAATAAGAGAGTTTGAAAATCAGTAGGGCTCTAATATGCAATTAATAATGTCTCTTCTTTTGTAGATCATGTACGTGGATGGAGGCTTACATCTGAATTACTGAAGTTGCTGATCAGATTACTTCTGTGAGTTTATTTGCATGTAAAATTAAAAATGGGAGGATAATAGGGTTAAAAAAAAAACTGAAGGTCTTCTTTAAAACTGTTGCATTATTAGTCATTTGTTTTAATGCCAGAAAAACATCTAATTAACTGTTGTTGACATTACTATATTTGAGAAAGGAAGAGGATTGATGTAAATCAATTGCCATTCTAAATGATAAAAAAAAACAAAAGACGCAAATAACTCTCTGATTATACTATATTCTGAATAGAACTCTATGTAATCATATTAAAAATATATAATAAAATATTTTTTAATCTAATATAACAGGATTTAATGGAATAATGATTATCATAGTGTTTAATATAATACATATGTTAGCAATGATATATGGCATGTTTAGTGAATTTCACGAGAGTCTATTGTGACAAATTTGTTTTGTCACGAAATGCTTCGCTGTTCTTATTCTTCTTTGAATTTAAAACAGACAGTTAATTTTTCATCAAAATGTGACATGAATTCAAAATAATTAGATCCAGATAACTGTTTTTATAAATTATTTTGTAATAGCAATTTTGTTCAAGTGATTCACTTTCTGAATGTCATATCTTTTAATTGAGCCATATAAATTGCAATGCATTGTCACAGCTTTTTAGTTGCTGTCAGTTAAGAAAGTTTGCCACAAAGGAAGTAGTCGTTATCCATAATTATAGTTGGATGCCCACGTGAAATACATTATTCAAATAGGAATAAAAACAAATCAAGTAAAAAAAATAAAGTTTACACTTTAAATTTTCAATACTATTAATGGAACCCCCAAGATATAAGGAATTCCAATAATATATAACCAGGTATTACTTTTACATTCATTCACAAAAGTTTATAACAGTTCAATTTTTGAACAATAGATGTTGCTGAGATACCTGGCATGACTAATCCATTACTGATTGCAGTGCCTTTGTAATTATTAAAGTTTTCTCCTCTGCAAGATGGATGAACTATCACAGTTACATTAGAATACAACACTTGAATATTTTTTTCTAAATTTCAGTTGTGTTAAAAGATTATAAACCCTAATACTGCTGTAGCTTCCAGTGCAAAAATTACTATGATTTATGTCATGTTTGTGTTTAAGTTGCATTTATTGCTTGTTATTGTGAGGATTTCTAAACACCTTCTCACTGTTCTCTCTGCTTCTGACATCTTTCCTTTGAAGCTGTTGAAAATCAAAACTGATCGCCACTAATTGGTAAAACTGGAAAAGTGAAAACACAAATGGAAACCGCATTGTAGAGGTGTTTTTCAGGATGACATATCTACTTACGTATCCACCGTTTGGAGTTCAATTAACAAATGTGAATTCCAGAAACCAAAACTAAATATATATACAGTAAACTCCCGATTATCTGCGGAATTGGGTAGCGTGATAAGTGAATTCCACGGATAATCCGAAATAGGACAAAAACTGATGAAAATCAACCCAAAAATGCTTTTAACATGTTTTATTTACATTAAAGTGGCAGTACATACATTATAAACAATTTTTTTATTTTATTTTACTTTATTTTCTTACTTTTTAACCAAAAAAAATCGGTTAATTGTCTTTGTTTTTTTCGTGTCGAAACACAAAAACCCCCTACTTGGATGTTGCCAAATGTGCCTCTTTTATTGTTTACCTTATTCTAGATTTAATTTTTTGTTAATTCCGTAATTTATTGTACAATAAAAAAAAAAATGGAAACAGGAGAGGTCCAAGGATAATCCTTCCTTGGGTAATCGGGAGTTTACTGTATGAAATTTACTTAATTTCTGTTAGACCTTGTATGTTAATGGTAGCATCCTAATAATAAATTTACCACTGTCACTGCATCTTTTATCCAATCTGTATGTTTATTTTGACGTTAATTTGTTATTGCTATTATTATTTTTATTGTTATTATTTAAAATGTTAAAATCAAAGACTAATGATGTTAAATTTATTGCAGGTTTAAATTGCTTTCTTGTAGAATCCGAAGAACGTATTGCACTTTTGCAAGTATTTTCACTTTTTAGTGAATGTTAATTATTTAAAGAAATAGCCTATTGCAAGATAACTACAGTTCTTCATAACTGGATACGCAGTTTATTGCTTGCCTTACACTCAATCAACAGTGCTTCCCACTACACTCACATCTGTAACTCACATCAAATTTGAAGACTTCTCCACACGTGCAAATAATTTCTTAAGTTTCATTCACCCAATGAATCTTTATTATGAAGTAATAGTATCGAGAACATTTGTATTTAATAATGTTTTTCCTTTTGTTTTTAAATACTATTAATTTAACTTATACAGTATATTGCCTGACAAAAAGGGCTTTTCACAAATACGCTACAATCTTGAAAAGGGTATTTCTATATAAAGTTCATTATTCTTAGTACATCTTTTCATCACTTTCACTCAACTTATATTTCTTGCCCATTATTGTAAGTTGTAAACAAATGAATGCATAAATAACTACTATTGCAAGAAAAATAACAAATTTAGCTTTTGTTCTACATAGATTAATGAAATAATGTACATATTATCAGTTAAATGAACTGGTAATAACTTTATTTTTATTTTTTAATTTTATTTTACATATCTTTTATCCAGTTTTAATTTCGATAATTCATTGTTGTATGTGTAATATTAAGGTAGTCTACATAGTAGAAGTTGAATGTACATTGTAAGAAAAAGTAATAATAATTTTGAATAGTATGGTGAGTGAAAGGCTTCAACCATCAGATTTTGAAATCTGTATTGACAACTGTATCTTATTGACGTACATTGTTTGACAATGAAAAGATGTAGTAAATAATAGAGGTAAAAGGTCTTCGTATTGCTAAGATATGATGAGCAAAATAGTATACTATTCATATATTTTTTCTTTAAATATGAAATATGATTATCATCAAAATAATATTGAAAAAAAAATGATTAAAAAAAATAAAACATTCACAGATATTAAGGAATATATAAAAATGAAAGTATAAATGAAATACGATTTATTTTTAATCTTTTGTCCAATGGAAACCTACAGTTTGTTTGGCTATGTAATTAAACAAGTTGATGTATTTAATGATAAATTTTAATCTATCAAAATAGGAAATGTCAGTGGTTAGCTGTGAATTGTCAACATAAGCATAGTCAATGGTAAGGCAGTAGTTTTCAGCCAAAAGACTTGAATAGTAGAATTTAAAACAGAAGATTTGTGAAATTTAAAGGGAAAAAAAAAAAAAACTGTAAAGGTTGACTATGATTTTATTTTTTGCAGGATATTTTAGAATTAGTTTTATCATTTGGTGGACTTTACTGTAGATCTAAAGCATAGGGAAGCTGATGATTTGTTTTGTTTTCTGCAAGAGATAGATTATCAAGGACCTTCAACATTAATGCCAATGATATTTACCAGAGAATTAACCCTTCAAGCCGGTAAGATGTGCACGTGTACGTTCTGAGGTATCTGTCTCACAGCCGGTTTGACGTAGAGGGGTAGATAATTGGCGGCCTCCCGCTGTTAATTTTTAACTTCATTCTAAAATTTTCCACTGACCAAGAGACAATGAAATAAGCTTGCAATTCAGTGATGGAATTTAAATTTCTGCATTGTAGTTTAGCCATTTAAAAAAATTTTCTTTTAGCTTCTTTCTTCTCTCAATAATAAAAAGTACCGGGGGAAAGGCATAAGTAGGAAGAAACTCGCCGGCTTGAAGGGTTAATGACATTCCTTAATGTTAATAATGCCTGATTTTATTTTTACATCCCATGGAAAAGACTCCAGCTACGCTGCTTTTAAACATTAAAACAATCTATATTTTAAGCAAGTGAAGTGGCAATGAAGATGCTGGGGGTACGGCAATAGATATTTAAATATTTTATTTAAAAAGAACATTTTTTAAATTATTTCTTTTTTTTAATTTGTGATGCTAAAGAAATATCCCAAGCATCTCAGCATCGAGAAAAATTGAGAATCCCTGCTAATAAAATATTTAAAATAAGAAAACAATTTACAGTTAATTCTTGTAAAACTTTTTGTTTAGTTTAATTTCTTCAAAAAATCTCATTCATTTTATTTTTAGAAAGCCCCTGAAACCATTTACATTTCAGGATTTATTTTACTAAGATTTAGAACGAGATAAAGATTGTGTTTCAGGTCAGGTCTTTTTGATTCCATTCCTTGATATTTATTTGTTAATTTTGAAATATGGAAGAGTTTTTTTAGTAAAATAAAATTCCACACAATTTTTCTGAATTCCTCAATTTTGCATTGCTTGTGAATGTAATTCATTGCCTCCAAATTCAAGCCAAATAGCTACTAAAAATTTTAATGGTTTCTATTTTGATGTGACTAATTGAAGAATCACAAGATTGGGTAACATTTAAGCAAATGTGCAAATATTGAGACCAAGATACATAGTCCTTAAAAGAAAAACGTTATGAGGTTTCATTCCTAGACATCCAAATTTTGTATTTAATTAGAAATGCTTTAAACTCAATATTACTTTATTTGTTAATAATAATAATTCTTATGAATTTGAATTGTCAAAAACCTCCATTTTTAAATATATATTTAGCACTGTCGTTTTATGTTTAAGGAAGAAAAAGTTTTAATTGCTCAAAAAATGAGTCAGTTTCATTTACATTAATGTAGATTATCAGTTTTTATTTTTAGATCTCATGATAATTTCCTATGCATCCTTTCTTTTTTTTTTTTTGTTATTTTATATTTGTATCTATTTTCTATGATGTTATTTCAGGGTTATTCACTGTGGTTTGAGTATTTGATTGTTGTTACACTAAGTAACGTTTTGAATTTGAAATGAAATTTTATTTTCAAAATTGATTTAATACCCAGGATTGGTGATCTCTTTGCAAATTCAGAATAATCATTTCTTTGGTTAAATGAAAGCAAAACATCATCATTCTCCAAAAACAATATGTAATTGTTAATTTTCTGCCAATAAAGTTTGGTTCATCCCCTTTCCCAATTCAAAATATATATGTAGTTGGTTTTAGTCTTCTGATCTATATCAGCAGACTAATATTCCCGTTTTGTCTGTCGGTCTGTGAACAAGTATCATAAAAATCTCATTAAATTATCATTAAAATCTCATTAAATTTTAATGATTAAATTATGATTGCACAACAATCATAACAGTCACAACAATTGCATCTTTTTCATTCCCAACAAACATTTATAGTGATTGTCAAAAGGCGCAGTTGTTGCGTTTATTGGAAATAAACATTTAAGGAAATTAAAGCAATATCAATGATCAGAAGACGTTGCGCAGCATTGTGATTGGCTTACTAATCGCTTTCCCTACCTTGTTTACGGTTGATACTGTTTTTGCACCTCTCTCTTGTGGTTGCAAATTTATTGTTTTGCTTTCTTCAAAGATCCTGTCACAGAGCAGGATTTGTATAGTATGTGTCTCAGTCAAATAATAAAGGCTGATGTCCCTCTCTTGCTGCTTCAGTTTAAGAATGGCCTCATTCAACCAGCTGGCAACTTGATAGGATAGATGGTAATTTGTTGATTGCTTGCATTGTGCTAAACCAGATTCTGACCTGATAAATCATTCCATTCTTACTGCCAGCAGCTGAAGATACTGAAAGAATTATATTGATCTTGTTGTAGCTTCTAATACAAAAGCCATACTATCACAAAATATCGAAATATATATATATTCTTTAAAAGAAAACAAACAACGCACATAACTAAACAAAGCACAAATAATCACAGCTATTTTTGGTCTTTGTACTGGGTATCGGAGACAGTACAAATATTGAAAATAGCTCACTGAATATTTGTGTTTTGTTTAGTTATGTGCGTTTTTTGTTTTCTTTTAATGTAAAATTGTTTTAACGCACATTAAATTTCATTTATATATATTTTGTATAATTAATAATAATAATTATTTTGTTTCTTACTGTTTCTGCAGAGGTGATTTACATCTTATTGTTGACTTTTTTTTTTTCCATTAAAAAAAATAAGATAGAATATTATTCTCTGGAATTCTTATTCAAAAATTACTTGATTTTGGAAAAAGGTCACTTTGGAATTATCTGTGCTCATTTAAAATTTTAAGAACAATTCTGACAAATAGATAATACAGAAGGTTTATTTGAGTTTTGTCTTTAATTGTTAGGAGATTAGACTGTGTGTTTTTATGATAGTGATAACCCTAGTTTACTTTGGGTTCATCTTCTGTTACTTGGCTTTAATCTGTTTTAATTGTTAGTTCATTTCATTTTTAAACTATGTTGAAATATGTTATTAGATCTTAAATAATTGTTATTAGCAATAATTTGTTTCAGGGTTAAGTAATTATTAAATACTTAAGTGTAAATATTTTATTTTGCATCAAAATATTTTTGTTTTAGACACATTTCTGTCAATTTGTTAATTTATTACAGTTGCATTCCATATGGAATAAAATGTATATATTTGTTAATAGTAGATTAATTATGTTTGAGAACATATTATTCTTTGTACACTTCAAACCCAATAACATTTGTATTATTTATTTTGAAAAGCAGACATTAAATTAAATTTTTTCCTCTGTAAGTCTTTGTTTTTGGCTTTTTTTAACATAGACTATAATTTTCTACTTCTTTGGCACAAAGCTGATTCCTTCCAAATTTTCAGTTTTATTGAATAGTTTCATTAAAAATGTAGAATGAATAGAATGAAATTATTGACATTGTCAGCTTTTTGTTTTTATGTGAATTTATGTTCAGTTTCAGCATTTTTCATTAGGAAAGTAAAGTTTATTTTATACAAGGTGATTCAAAATTCCCTGTACAAACTTTAAAGGTAGGTCAGGAATACAAAAAACAAACCGTATTCATAGTGAAACGTATCTCCACAAACGGCACCCGAATATTCTAGAAGGTACACTAAGGTTCAGAAATAAAAGGCAACAAGTAAGATAGACAACATGTTTATTAGCCCTATGTTTACAATATCACAGTAAGGTGTACTGTCTGTTTTTGTCAGCGTTTTTGGGCATGCTTCAGGTCTCCTTCGATTTCATCAAAATAGGGGTGAGGAGAAATAAAGAGAGGATGTTTACTTTTTATCAGTATTAGTTTACTAGTAGCTGCGTTCTATTTGTGCTTTTCGGGAAAGAATTATGGAAATTTTTTTTTGGGGGGGGAGTTGAAAGTTCAAGATCCAATCAACGGAACTAATTATTGTAATTATCTGGTTCGACATTACACAAGAAAAATCTTGCTTGGATGTCTAAAAAAAAAACGGATCTTGGGAAAGTGCCCATCTCAGCGTATCACCCCTCTGCGGAGTAGAATCGTCCGCGAGTGGCAGGTCTGGCTTTCGAAAACGAACAGTACCCTTAAAGGTTCACAGTAGGTGCTCAAAGTTCCTTCCACCAACTGTAATACACGCCTCACAATGCCAATGCATGGATTCCCAAATGTGCAAAAATGCGATAGCTTTTGCTACACATTCAGCTGCCACAGCGACTCTTGCGACGAGGTCAGCATCAGAGCAATGGGATTCTCGTAGACGATGCCTTTGAGTAACCTTTGAGGAAGAAATCAATGCAGGACAACTTGCACTGCCCAACAGTGCCCTCCTTTACATTCGAATGGCATTTGCAGACACATATTCCACTATGAATACGGCTTGTTTTGTATCCCTGATCTACTTTTAAAGTTTGTACAGGTAATTTTGAATCACCCTGTATTTTTAATAATCAGATTGGTTATTGTTAAATTTTCTATTCAAGGGAGATTGATTTTCGAGATTTTATTAGAAATGAATTATCCATTGAATTGACAAACATCTTAAAATCATCATTGGAATTTTTGTTTCGTAGGCTTGAAATAAATAATTGTTCTAAATTATTTATTGAAGTAAAAAAATAGAAATAGTACAGATCAGGGTTTAACTTCACTATTCTTTCAGTTAAGGAAATAATTGTCTTCCTACCAGTTGTCCCCTGGATTTCGATTATTGTTTTAAGATTTACCAAATAAATCTACTTTTTAGAATAATTGTTTCTCCTCACGCCCAAGCTTCCTTAAATAACTTAATATTTTTCTGATCAACTGTACCTCAAACTGCTACCAAGCAAATTTTTATTACTACTTAATGTGGAGCCAGTAAGACACTAGGTTGCTGGCTGAAGGAACTGGATTCAATTGGCAACGTAGGTCGGGAATTTTTTTTCCTTTGTTAATGAAAAGGCTTTCAACTTGATACAGTTTTAAATATCATTTACAAAATATTTACCCCCTTATGCTCATTAGAGGATAGATAGACTAGAGATAAGGTACCCTGAACATGGTGAAGATGAAGGTTGCAAGGCCAGTTCGACTCTCGCATGCCTTTAATCCGAATTAACGAAACTGTTTGAAAGAAGGCTGAAAAGTCTTGTGGTATTCTATTATATACAAAAGTGGACTCGCTTATTTTACTTTTCTAGGTAAGTAAGGTTCATCAATCATTCAATCTGTGTGTGTGTATAAAAAACTTTAATCTTCTTGAAACTTAGCAGGCACATTCAAAGGTCAGAGATGAACGAACTTTATATACAACTATTTTTTTTTTGGTTAGTTTATGGAGAAGGTGACAAAAAAAAAATCCCATACAAAAGCCTGAAACCCAAAACAATGGATTACTATGATGATTTAATAATATATTAATTCATTTAGTAATCTTATAATGTCTGAGTGATTTGTATCTTGATTAAAAACACTTGAATTCAGATAACTTAATTAATTTTTATCATAAAATGAAAAACATCCCTACAGCTGATATTCAGCAAATATAATAAAAACAAAAAATAGAAAAGAGAAACAAGAAGCCGAGATTTTAAATTATAAGTTGAAATTTCTTTTATTCTGCTGCTCACAATCATGTTTGATATCTATGTTTTTGCCTTAAATTGTTTGGAATTTATTGATGTCTTTTAATGTAGTTGTGTTTCAATGTGCCAAACGTGAGTTTTAGTGTCAACTTCATAATTGTATTTTTATTATTATTAACAGTTGAATTGTGGCCAACACACTTTATAATTAAACTATAAATTTAAAAACAAGTACTTTCAAAGTGGTCTACACTTCTTTGTCAATCGGGTGATAATGAAAGTTACAGAACATGAAGATCAGTTGGTCATCAGTGAAATGGAAGGAACCATTATTTTGGGGTAACAGGCAAAAGGTCCTTGATAAGAGGAACTATTAAGTGAACGAAAAACAATAAAATTTTAAATAAGTTCAGAACTTACAAACTAGAAAAACAAAACACATTTATAAAACCCATAATGTGAAATAGTGAATACAGACAGATTGTCATTGTAACAATTTTTATCAGTAGTAATGTAAAACCACTCATTACATTATCTTTTAAAGTCGTTCTTCTTACAACAAATAATTTCAGGCTGATCAGTATCCAATGAATGATTATAATTACAGACATGCTGTCCCACAGTAAAATTACAATCCTTATAAAAATTCTTCATAACCACGCGTTATCCTTTAAATCTCTTTAATCGTGATATTTCGCAATCTTTTATCAAGATTGCTTCGTCGGACGTTAGGTATAAGTTTCAAAAAAGATACAATATGATGGGAACATAACATTCTTGTCTAAAGAACAAGGGGAAGGTATTACATCATTATGATTTCAAGAATAATTTTGACAAAACAAAGGGAAGGAGGTAAAAAACATTATTACTTCGATACAATTTTAAAACCAATAATATTTTAGAGGAATTTGTCAGCATTTTTAATACTTTTTTTGAATTTGTGTAAGATGCAACTGTTAACTTTGAGAAATCTTTCTTTGTTGATACATGGGAAAGTGTTGATAATACAGGATTCAATCCTGAACCTATCTTTTTCTTCATCAATTTTGAATAAAATGTTGACTATGGGATCGGGATTGTGTTTTGTATGCAGGCAGTGGTCTCCCCAGTCTGATATTCCTTTGTTCTTGTTAGTACGTGTTCTCGTACTCTTTCTTTTAGAGTGTACTTTCAAAGTACACAGAACCACAATCCCTACATTTTAATTTATATATAACCCCCATGGTGTACATGAAATAAAGGATAACGTGTGGTTATGAAGAATTTTTATAATATTCAGTGAAATTCAGTTTTTAAATTTCAATCCTTGTTCTTAACAGCCATGGCATGCTAAACAATTCGATTCTTTAATGCTTTGGTACATTTCTCCAAATATAAATTTGAATTTAAATTTCGTTTAAAACTATCAATACATATTTCTTACTAGATCTCTAGTATTTTGTACTAATTTCAGTAAACATAAACGACTGAGCTGAGTTTGATATCGCTGGAGACATCCCTGACATGTTGAATGGTAAGGAGGTGTTACTTGGCCAGGTTGTTCGTAGCAAACCCCCATTTCTAATTATTTCGAACTTTCTTCAAAACTAATTTCTCATACTTACTGAGGTTACGTCTTGCACAAGAAACGGAGTTAGCAGAAGCAGATGAAAAATTTTACAAAACTCAGGACGATGGAATTCGCCAACTCTACTGCTGGAGTTGTTAGTATATTTTGATCCTTTTAATTTAAACTAGTCTTCTACCAAGCTGTAGGAGCGGGAATTT
>JAFIDM010000002.1:5462622-5525364 GCA_023159025.1 Thereuonema tuberculata
AGATTTTTTTTTATTTAATCGTCGAATAATAAGCAACTCTGTAATGTAAAATAGAAATGTACAATGTAAAATGCGTCCATTGAGTCGTCTGCTTGGAATGATGTCGGCTGAATTGAATTAACCCACGAATGAATTAACCCACTTCTGAGCCTAGTTACAACCGCGGTTAATATAACCGCGCATCTGGTTAGAGTTTGTAGACGCGGTTGCTGGTTGTCTGGAGTGACCCGTTGACTTTATTAGTACTAGTAACGTAAATAAGTAAAGTAACCAAAACCGTGGTTATCGTTTCTCTTAGTCCTGTTGGTCAGGAAGCGCCTGGAGGCTTATTTCCCGCAACTCCACAGAGGCCAGTTGTGAGATACTTTAATTTATATGACGTGTCACCTCTAACTGTTCCATTCTGTTGATGGTGAGCTCAGTAGGTTGCAACGACCATTGTTGCTCTTCCAAATCATTATGAAGGTCGTTATCCCAAGCATGCTCTACAGCAGGGGTCGGCAACCCGCGGCCCGCGGGGCCTCTTTAAGATTTTCCTTTTTTTTTTTGGTTGTTTATTTTTGGTTGTTAAAATAAGATTTTCCTTTTTTTTTTGGTTGTTAAAATAAGATTTTCCTTTTTTTTTTGGTTGTTAAAATAAGATTTTCCTTTTTTTTTTGGTTGTTAAAATAAGATTTTCCTTTTTTTTTTTGGTTGTTAAAATAAGATTTTGGCCCTTTTTGGCCCAAGTGCGGCCCGCAGTAATCCCCACATACAATATTTGGCCCTCTTACAACAAAAGGTTGCCGACCCCTGCTCTACAGGATTAAGGTTTGTACTTAACTCCGCATTTCTTTTCACATCGTAAGTGCAAATTTCATTTATTTCATCTCAATTTTAATAAATAATCGGGATTTTCTTTTCTCCTTTTTTCGAATTATTTAAAGTCATTACCTTTAACCTTTCTTTACCTTTTATGCCTTTGTTGTTGTCCATTTCTACTTATTTTTATTTGATAAAATTTGATTTGAAAAATTGTTAATTTTAAACTGTTGATAAAACAAAAGGTTTTTAAAAGTTTAATAAATTCATTAGAAATAACTTCAAATTAAAGTGTATCTTCAGAAGTGTTTTAAGCTCATGAATTAAAAATATATAATGATGGGTTATTGCAGATTATTGTTTCAGCCAAATTATCACAACTTTCGAACTATTTTTACTTTTAACAGTGAGTTTTCTTATAATGAATCTTCTTCCAATTAAAACAGGGAATTGATGGCAGCCAATTTTCACAAAGATGTATAGATTTTTTTTTATCCAACATCCGGGCTTTCAGCACTTATTGCTTTTCTGCCTCGACAAGCGATAATTGTGAGCTATTTAGTCGAAAACATAGATGCATATTGAGATATCAAGGATAGATTAAATTTACGTGTAATGTTTTAGTCTTTCAACATATTTGTCAATATTTACGATGATAGCTGAGCTTTAAATAAACTCGTATATTAGTGGTTTGGGATCCCTAGGGATCTAATTTTACTAAAATTAATACTAACCATGCAATCATGAAAATTTATCTAACATGAAATTTCCATATTATCGTAAAGCCTTTATTTGGTTTTAATAAAATAATGTATTTTGTATTTATCTTCATTATTACAATTTTACAGAAACCTATTTTCGGGGTTTTTTTTCCTCAGTCGATGTTTAACTGTTTGTCTAAATTATTCCACGATCAATAAGAATGTTTTGTTTTTAGGAGCATACATCTCTATTTAAAATTCCAAAGAATATATTCTCATATCAATATTCTATCACTGTATGTTAAGTGCCCATTAAATGTTGTTTCTAACCCTTCTTGTGCTCCGACGCAGAGATATTGTTGTTGGACTAATCCTACGGTAGCAGGCTATCATAAGGTATTAAAAGGATGAGACAAAATACGTCAATGAATTTTAGTCTTGTAAATTGAATATTTCTATTATAATATATCATTAACCATCTAAACTTACGTGGAAGCAGATCTGGAAATTGGTCCTTGCGTTCGTTCACGTGTTTAACAGCAAAACGTACAAAGGTCTCAACTAAGGGATCAGGTCGTGCCGGTGTTCCACTGGACTCCAGATTACCAAAATATGCTATTTCTACGAATTCGGGCTCTAACAAAAGAAAACCCAAATCCTGTAAAGAACATAATTTTTTAAAATATAGATCTGTTAAATCTAATAGAAAACAAGGATAAAAAATTAAAATTTCATTCTCATGCTAACTTTACCCCTTGTTAGAACTAGCATAATGAGTCGTATTTACCAACATTCCTTAGGTAGAAGGCCTGAGCTCTGGTGGATCTGAAGCTTTTGACGTCATCACAAGGACATTCGAAAAATGACGAAATCCTCAAAGTCAAGCACAGACTGACAATAACACTAAAAAGCCAGACTGATTCACTGCAGTAAACACGTTTCTTTGTCCCATAGTGTTTTTGTTTTCTGTTTGTAGTGTTTCTGTTTCAGAGATCAATTAGTAATTTTATTCGCTATTAAAGAAAATTTGTCACAATGCTATCAAAGTATTGTATTACAAACTGTCGAGGTAACCATGATAGTGGTCGAAAGTGGCCATATTTCTTTTCTTAAGGACTAGACGTGAAGGAAAATGGCTGAAATACATACCAAGGAAATGAACACCTACTTAGGCTTGTACGAGCAATGTAATGAACAACATTTTCCTTAAGTAGTTAATATTTATTATTTTTTTTGCAATTGCAGAAATTAATTGGGATTCCCTATCATAGAAATCTTGACTGTCGGAAATTATATCAGTTAAAATGGTAACGAAGGTGTCACAATAGTTTGATTTTAGATTTTACGTAATAGGTTAAAATTTCACAAATGAAATCAAAAGCATCCATTGCATTTGTTCTTAAATAAAATAATAATAATAGTAATAAATCGAAAGTATTGGTTAACTTAGTATTGGTTATCGTGCAAAATATCAAAGAAAGCGGGGATTTTCCCACATTCCATTCTTCTCCAAACAGGTCCTAGCGTCTACCCAGCCCTCCTTGAATGACATGCAAGAGACTACCTGGAGCTGCCTTTTATTACAAACCAAAAGGCAAGCGAGATCGTGGCAGACCTAGGAAACAGTGGCTGGACCAAGAAGCCGGAACAGGTTTATTGCCTAACCCTTGATGATGATGGTTCGAGATATTTCTGTAGACATAAAAGTATGCGTGAAGCGAAAAAAGTTGAGAAGCACTGAAATAGAGGTAGATATTTACCTTGTTTCTTCTTTCCCCCCTTCCCAAATTATTGTTTTCTGGAAATAAAAATTTAAATTTATTGGGATAATCTTGATCAGTTGAAATCTAAATTCCTTTATTTCAGGCTTTCTCTGTTTTTTCATCCGAGTAACTTACTTTGCTCCTGTCGACCTTCAAATCCTTCTCGATATTTCAATTTCCCTCGTCTCTGTTCCTTTTCATTGTCTTCGTCATCGGAGAAGACTTTTCGATTATGTTTCTTCTTATATCCTTTTGTATCTTTCTTCAACTGTGTTTTCTTCTGTCCTTTAGACTTTGTTTGTCGTTGATCTCTACTTACTGCATCCTGTACATTAGAATCCCACTCTTCGTGTGGCTGTCTATTTGATTCCATTGTACCTCCTTCCAATGTACCAGTTTCTTCTACTAATTGAACGTCATCTTCCTTGTAAACTTCTTCATCAGTGCCTTTCTGCAAATACATAAAACAATACTTTTAAAAAACTGAATCCAATCTTCCTTAAACATGTTTATTCTACTTTTCCTTTGCTTTTTGTTAACCCTCGAAAACAATCAAAACAAAAATCTCCATTTTTGTAAACATTAATTAACATATCTGCTGATGACAACTTACCATCAAATTTCCTATTGCTAAAACTTTTATTAAATTCTCAAATCTTAAATTCATTAATTATAAAAAATAAATATTATAGTTTGTTTTTGTTTTTGCAATTAACAAAATTAAAGCACAAGAAAATTTCTACACAGGGCAAAAGTTTCAAGTACAAAAGATAAGTCGTCTATAATCCAAAAATATGTATGCTAAGGTTAAAGACGATTCAATCACTGGTTAAAAAGTTATTAAGGATACAAACACAACTTAATGATTTTATCCTTCATCAAAGTAGGTTAATTAACAAAATCTCTTAACAATGAAAGAATAGTTTCTCCCCAATAATTTTATAATAATAGTAATAATAATAATAATAATTTATTGCCTATAAGTTTTTTCTTACAATATACAGCAATTTACAGATGTAACACTCATTTGCCTTAAGGTTGATCCCGTCATGAAGGAAGACAGTGTGTCCTCACGGGCGAAGAAATGTTAAAATAGATACATATTTCGGAACATAAAAATAGAAGAATCATAAGAAAAAGTTCTGAAGATATAATCAGGATAAAATAATAAATTAATTTATTTATAATAAAAAGCTTCGAAATAAATTAAGTAAAGATTTGTAAAAGATTTATTTTTCCATGATGTAATTAAAAATATTCCGTCAGAGAAAAATTTTAGATAAAGGCCGTTGGAGTCTTGAGCGTTGAGTCAGTCAGTCAATCAGTGAGTGCAGAACGAAATCGTGGTGGATAGCGTAGGTGACAGACGTCACAAGCCAAGCTCAGATGGACATAGGCGACGGAAGATAATGCTGGGAGTTAGTTGGAGCAGAAGGCAGCAGTAGTTTGTGAGCGGACAGCTAAATATTATGCGACAACCGCATTGGATCCAACGATTTATTAGAGACATTCTCGCAGATTCAAAAGACTTCAAATAATTAGAAAAATTAATATTTCTGGTAAAGAGAATAAAGACTTCGAGCGGCAACAGAGACTACACAAGTTCAAGCAGACGATTGGAAGTATTAATTGGGCGGTTCCAATTGAATTAAATAATTTGGAAGCGTGAAGATTGTGAAGAATAATTCACGAGAAGCAAGCGAAAATAAGTCAGTGAATTCTAAATCAAAAGAACGAGAATTGAATTCAAGAATCCTGTCCGGAATTCGCGGCTTACGATTGGTTCGAAGAAGAACTGCATTGCGGAGAACCAATGAGAACAGCGGAACCACAGAGTGGGAAATTCAAGCCACGGTAAGAAGACTGTGCAACAAAGTTCACCGAGAGGAAAAAGTGCAAATTACAACGAACAGTAAGTGTTGCATTATAGCATTAAAGATTTTATTTAAGTGCTACATATCTGAGGAAATAACCAGCAGTTATTTCTCGAAGCTATTCCAGTTACTTGATGTCAGTGCAACAAGATTTGAGTGCGTCATTAACTTTACTAGTGCGTTGTTAACTTTATTAGTAAATTATTATTTTAGTTCAGACACAGTTTATTTATTAAGTGCATTTAAATTAGTGATACGGAAAAGTGCTCCGAATATCCTATTTAGTTAAAGTGACGTTCTACTAGTGATAAGATTTGTGTTAGTCAAGTGAACTAATAATTAGGAGTGAAGACGACTCAAGGAAGAAGAGAACTTTAATAAACTAAATTTTAAGTAAATAAACAATTAGTTTATGTACCTATATTTAACCTTACCTGCTTTAAAAAAAAATAAAAAAATATTTTTTGAAACCTAACCAGTGTTTCTCAAGTTCTACACATAATAATTCAATTAAAATATTTACATTTAAAAGTAAGTCGATAATTTAATATTAAATTTTTATGTTCATTTAGTTCAGACCGAAGAAACAGAGGAAAGGGGTAGAGAAGAGTATAGGGAAGGAAGGGTGGGAAGCTGATTCAAGTGTTGATAACTTAGGTTGGGGAATTACTGGGTGTGGAGAAGTGATTCTTTAGTTTTCTCTTGAGTTCAGCCAGACTACGACAGTTCCTAATATCTTGGAACTTTATTCCAAAGATTGGGAGCCGTGTAGCTGACTGCTCTTCTTTCGTAGTTGGAGCTGGTTTTAGGTATTAGTAGGGCCGGAGTAGTTCTTGTGTTATAAGAGTGAGAGTGAGAAGTGGTTTCTAGCGTAACAGATGAGATTCTTATGTAATAGTTTGTAAGTGAATAGGGTTAACTGTATTTTATAGATTTGATAGAACATGATGTTTTTGTATTTTGTCCAAAGGAGGTTGGTAGAGTAATGTCTTGGTTTCTTATCCACAAATCTTAGAAAATATTTTTGCACCTTCAGAATCTTATTTTCATAGAATTTGGAGGGGCAGCCCCAAACCGTAACACCGTAACAGAGATTGGAATGGATTAGTGACCAGTACAATTCTGAAGTACCCGAGTTGTAGAAAACCCAGTTTCCTAATGATACAAAGGTTTTTAGAGATTTTATGGGCAATTTGTGAGTGTAAATTCCACGATAGGTCTTGAGAGAGGGTGATGCCTAAATATTTAAGAGTAGATCTCCTGCAAAGCGGATTCATTGTAAGTAACAGAAGTTTTTATTGTTAATTATTTTATTCTTTTGATGATGAGTAAACATGTAGACAGTTTTTAGTGTTTTTTAGTGTAGACAGTTATTGTTATTAATTCTGATTATAGATACTAGTTTTCCTCAAGTCAAATACGAAAAACCTCAGACATTTACTTCCTAATTTCATGTTCTGAAAATGATTAATTTCTTTTTAGTAAGTATTGAATTTATGATAAAAAGCGAAAAAGAACTCTCAGTGAGAAATATGTTAGTCATTTTTTTTTTCTTTTTAGTTTTTTGGTAAAACAAAAAACAAACAAAAAAAACCCGAACGAATGTAGGCCTAAAGCCCATTGCACATGGATCAGAAAATCGATCGGTGGGATCCATGTGTAATGGGCTTAAGGGGAGCGGTTCAGACGAAAACTATCATATTGAAATGAAAAAAAAAGGTAAGGTGAATAAGGGTGGTTTTTTTTTTTTTTTAATATATATATATATATATATATATATATAGGGTGATTCAATACAAAATTTACATATTCAAAACACCCTCATTCATCTTGCCTTTTTTTCCATTTCAATATGATAATTTTGGTCTCAAACTCTTCCCATGCCTTATACAGAGATGCCCCCCCCCCCCCCCCCCCAAAGATCTGACCGGGGGGGGGAGGCTTGACCCACATTTTCATTAGGGCCCAAAATTTCTAGCTACGCCACTGGCTGAGAGCGCTGAAATCGCTTAGTTCCATTTCATTCAGTGGCGTAGCAAGCATAACTGGCGCCCGGGGCACAATACCTTTTTGGCGCCCCCCTATCCCCCCACCGAAAACCCGAAAAACAGATTCTCTAAATCGACAACCAAAAAACAACCATTTTTACACTCTTTTTGGTTCTTTTGAAACCTCCCCCCCCAAAAAAAAAAAAAAAAAAAAATTTCAATGGCGTAGTCTGCGCGGTGACTCCCCTGCGTGGGCACCCCTGCCTTATACTCTAAATAAGCTCCATCCAAGTCTACAGCTCCAGTCTCAGGCTTGCTCCAAATGTAATCGTTACATTTGTTTTGTTAAACGCCATCTTGTGGATAAACTTGTTGAATGTTTGGGTCACCACTACGTAAGAAACTCTAAGGGAAATTCAATGAAAAAGCCAATATTTATAACAATATTACAGTGGTAATATTCTATGAAATCTCAGCTGCGGAATTAAGGCTATATTTAATTCTTTTTCGAAGAAAACGATTCCTTAATTCATACTAGGAATGAAACTGTTGAAAAAGTCGGGTTTTGTTGTATTTTTTAAGAAAATTAGGAATTTAAGTGGGTCTCTTTTTGCGGAAACATCATTTCAAAATAAGGAAAACGAGGATCTTAGAACCATCGCAAAATCGAGGGTAAAACCGAAACGGAAAATAGGTTTTTTCCGATGGTTTTCCAAACTCACATCCTGGGAACTATCATACCTCACTTAACCTAACCTACAGGGTGGCCGGGAAGTTCCCGTACCCCTATTATATTATTGTTACATTAAGGGGTACGGAGTACATATTTAGATTATGATGCTTTTCTTTATGTAGTAAATGATCAGTATATCACTTGAATGTATCTGTATGAATAAGTTTGACTCTTGGTAGAATGCATCCAATACATACACGAACCACTTTTTCTTCCAAGAAATCGCTTTCCGTAGTTTCTTTACTTCAAATCTTAAGTTTTTAATTCCTTAAAGATTTGTCTTTAAAGATCAGAACCTATCAGAAAACCAGTTATCATCGTCGCATTCTTAAAGAATTGTAACAAAAGCTATCAGAAAGTGCATCTGGACTCGACAACAGATAAATTCATCTGTTTACATTTGGATTCTGTTTAGCCTCAATCTAAATATCGTTCGTGATAAGAATAAAGGAGTTTTAAGAAATTCACTGCCAACAATTACTTACTGATAGTATTTGTAATAGCTACAGGGTGGCTGGGAAGTTCCTGTACCCCATAACATAACATAACAGGGGCTACGGGATCTTCCCGGTCACCCTGAATTTTTTTTTTTTTTTTTTTTACAAACGAAAAATCCTTTTCTGCAAGTGGTTTTTTTTTTTTTTTTTTTTGGCTGCTTGATAGGGACGTTACAACCTCTTGCCTTAAAAGTGTGCACATCCGCCGGCAGCGAAAGAGTTCCAAGAAAATTACTAATTTTCATAAAAAGTACAAAAAAAAGCATCAGTTTTCCATCAGCTTCATGCCTAGGATGTATTTATGAATCGTTTCGTTAAAAAAAAAAAGAAAGAAATTTAAATGTAATTCCACAGGTGGGATTTCTTAGAAAACTACCCTTACAGTTTATTTACGCATCAGTTTTTAGCTACACAAGTCATAAAAATATACCAGAGTAACTTGCACCTATCATTAATCACAATCACAGCTACGCGAGAAAGAAGTAAAACACTTAAGTAGCTTAAATTGTTAACAGTCAATAATATCACGACAATATAATGTCCACGATCCCGCAGGATAGGTACGCGCAGCACGATAACAGAGCGTGGATTCGCCATCATATGTTTCGCAAGGTTGGTAGACCAAAGTAATGTGTGTTTCGCACTAGTAGACGGAAAGCAGGTAGCTGCGCATGCGTCCACCACTTCTATATGAAACATTGTTTACCAAAGCGTTATGTTTTTCAAAATAACGTCCGACGTATATGAATCAGATGACTTTTGATAAATCCACAAGATTCTATACTATTAAATCAAGTTTAAAAAGCGAATGTGTCCCGTTTTCAAATCTATTTAGCTGAAGCGAAACAAGAAAACACTACAAATAGTTTTCCTATTGCAAAAAATAAATCACAAGCTATTCCAAAACTCTGTCCATTCTTACATAATTTCAATTATTAAGCCTATAAACCTAAGACTTCTATACCAAGTACCCTCAAAATTCTAATAAATCCACAGTTTAACTATATTTAAATATTACATTTATAGTTTAGGACTGTATTATTGTTTTACTTTTCTTAAGTGCACTTCAAGTGACACCTTCAAACTTGTACAATGGATTTACTAAAAATTAAAAAGTTCTAGACAAGAAAACTAAGCCCTTATATATTTCAGTTCAGTTTTATTTTAGTTTTGATGAAGATCGCTCGTGTTCTTCTTTTTGCATAAGTTTAAACAATATATGAATCCACACCACATACTCTCTTCACACATTGAAAAACATGTCAATTGAAAAACCATATAAATATTTGTAAAAACATCCTTTTTGTTAAGTGTTTAAAATAGCTTTACCAATACTCACCACAGCTGATTCTAGAGAAGCTTCTGATGGAGGCATATTGTTATTCTCTGCAACTGAGTCATCATTTTCTCCAGATTGTTTAGTAATCTTCAGAGCTACAGTTGTTTGACCTGAAGATAAAAAATATGCAAATAAATTTCAGAATAATAATAAAACAAATAAGAAATTAACTTACTGCATAATTGTTTTCCTTTTGAAAATGTTCTTTTCTAATAGTTTTTCTTTCATTCTTATTCCGTAACTTAAAAGCAATTTGAAGGCTTCAATGAAAAGCATAAAACTATTATTAGAATTTCAGCTTTCTAAATAAATTATTTGCCTCAAAGTAAACTATGATTTTATCATAGTTAACAAATAGTTAACTATTATCATAGTTAACAAATATCATAGTTTATCAAATCGAGACGAGATAGACACTGAGTAGCCAGTTTCATTGTTCACACGTTATTCACGTGAAGAGGAAAGGTGAATCTATAAATGATAATTCATTTTGTATTCTCCATATAGGTTGAGTTTCAGCAAAGTTAATTCCGGGGTTTAAGTTTTAGACAAACTATTTATTAAAATCGAACAACCAAATACGAATATCGCACACATATTACCAAATAAAAAAAAAAAAATCATTCCACATGTTAAAATTAAATTTACAAACTATTTTTGTTTTTCAAACAAAACCGAATAGTTTTCGAATAATGGATAGTTTCTAAGTTGACCGCTAGATGTCAGCAGCTGATTGCGGGAATGCAAATTAAGGGAATGAAAACCTTTAATTTTAGCAATTACAGTTATTTTAAAATACATTTAGAGAAAAGCCACAACATGCTTTCAATGAAGCAGAGGAATTTAACTGCTGTATAAGGCTGTGAAATATAGATTACGTAATCAGAAGTGTATTTCAATTGATTCGTATGTGGACATTACGTTCTTCAGTCAATTGGCAGAATATTGACCCGCAGTAGAAATCTCTCGAAGCTAATGAACCTTAACCGTTTAGGTTTTTAAAATTTCAACTAAAGATTCTTCATAATTGGAACATATTAAGTCAACCAAGGAAAGAGAAGATTTGCGTTGAATAATAATCTCCTATTTGCTTAATCTGCACATTAGATTGAAAACTGGAGAATTTAAAGCTTTGTCAAAGAATTCTGTTCTTCGCAGATTTACGCGATGGAGAAAAGTTAATTGAGCTTCAAAACCTAGCATAGATGGTAAAAGCCTAAGTGAGACACTGATGCGAATCACGTGACTCTTCTTTCACATCGTCAAAATTAGAAATGAGAAAGTGAGAATTTATATATTAACTAACTTGTCAACAACGCCTTCACTAAAGGTATTATAGAACTAATAGTTTATTTCCCTTAACCTTTCCCCATGATGAACACAACAAAAATGTCTATGTTTATTTTTAAATTATAATTTTACTCTACTAAAACAAAAACTGTTCCTGAAAAAAAAAAAAACCTCAATCCACGTTATTTGCTTACATTGTTTAAATTCTGTTAATATTAATCATATCAAAACACGTGGAATTAGTGGATTAACTAAAGGATTAACATTCATGGGTAGATATCGTTTCCAATGATTTACTAGGAGCAGTTTTGTTACATTCACACGCTCATTTGTCGACAAGGCCTCACCCAAAAAATAAATTATATATAACAGTAAGGTCGTTTTCTATCCTTAAATATGCATACTAAATTACAAGAAGATCCATCAAACAGTTCAAAAGTTATTATGGGGAACACATACAAACAGTGATTTAACAAGCCTACTAGAGAAGTAGACTGAAAAGGAATTTTACTATTTCAATTAGAATTCTTTATTTAAAATCAGTGGCGTACCCAGAATTATAGTTTGAGGGGGAGTGACTATTTGAAACTGTACTTGAGGGAGAAGTTTAATATGAAGTGTTATTGGGCAGCATTTAAAGATGTATCTTCACAGGCCTATTTTTAAATATTACTGCTTTAATAAAGGTTTTCTTCTCGTTCTTTGTTTTTTTCTTACTTTCTTTTTATTTGTTTATTTGGATTTGGAGGGGCTGGGGGCTTCAGCCCCTTTAGCGCCCCCTCCTCCTCGTGCGTACGCCACTGTTCGTAATCTTGCAGAAACTGATATTGAAATACTTCAAAACTACTGAAACTATCTATTCATCATAAAATGATTATGATAGAAACATATTCTAAAGGAGACCATTTCTAAAGAAACTGAATATCTACAGAAATAACAGTAAAAAGCTTCGATTCTCGCAACTTTAAACAAATCCTTAGATGTAGTCAAACTTAGGGTCAAACGATTTCTTAAACGCTCCGAGCTAAGTACAGCTTTTCTTAAAACAAAAACAAAAATTTCCCCTTAATTCTCATAGCGATGTTTTATGAACTAACTTTGCTACCACTTTACAACTGTGCCTTTACAACTGTATGACAATTTCTCAAAATATAGCAAATTTAATTACGAAACTAAAGATTAAATGGATTTCTTTTAAACTTACCTAAGATGAAAATGGAAATAATAATAAGAATCATTACTCCAATTGAAACTTCAATTCTTTCCATTTCTCAGTTTCTAAAATTTAAACCCAATAAAATGCCGGCGATTTTAAGAACTGCAGAATTCAATGCACGGGTTTAAGAATGGGTAAATGTGTGTTGAAGCATTTTATCATTTTTAGTATTACGTAATAAACTGTAAGAATCAGAAAGAGGTTCAACAAAGAATCAAGTATTTGCATTACGATTAGAAAGCAATAGTAGACTATCACTAAACTTATAAGAATTGTCAGCTCAGCAACAAAGTGATACAAGTATGATAGTGATGCATTTCTTATATTAACATAACAATTAAAGTATACAGAGAATACTTAACAAAAAGCCTTTTTCATCATTAATCAACAGCTAACAATTCTCGTACCTTCATTTGTTACTGACTACAGTGTTTGGTTTCCCTAATTTATATTAAAATATCCCAACTACGTAAAACTCTAATAATCAATTCCAATTCTTCAATTTCATCATCATCATAAATAATACATTTCGTATAATTATTGTTTTCGTGAACAAATTTCTCTGCGCTACATTCTTTGAGAACTTTAATTCAATAATGTTATTTAAAACTGAATAACGTGAAGTCGTGATTCTAACTTCTCTAATCCACAGTCAGTCTCAGGAATGAATTCAGAGGAAGGGATAACAGTTATAAAAATCAATGGATGAGACAAGTGTTTATTAAGTGACATCGTAGAATAATTGTTTCACGCTCTTTGACTATGGAATAGTCAGCTAGGAATAGTCAGTAATAAACAGCAGATCTCGGTGTAGAGGATAATAGGAACAGTCGTGGGAATCAATGTGGGGGCCTGCGAAATAAAACAGCAACAATTAATTCACCAAAATAGATAGATGAAAATTCCTAACTGACGATCGCCAAACAACGTGAAACAGTTGGTGTACGATATCGTTTAGCAAACATTTGAACTCAGTCATCGATGTTTATGAATATTTTTATGCCCTTTTTCTTCTTTCAAAACGCTACGAAAATCTACTGGAGGCCGAAGGAATGCCAGCACATGAATTTGTTCACTTATTTTTTTTGGTGAATCTGGGGGCACGGCAGTGCCCCCGCCAAGACGAGCCGAAGGCAGGAAGGGCACTACGTACCTTTTCTGGAAGTGTTTCGTCGTATTTTCGAACCCTCATAGCTTCGGCCTAGATAATACTAGAGAGCTCAAATTTTCAGGATATGATGCAGTTACCAGACTAATGAAATACGCTAAGTTTCATTTATTTAGCTTTTATTCTTTGGATTTTATTAATATCTAAAATATGTCGATTCCGTCACTGACTGACTGACTGATGCCCGGTTGCACCATTGAAGTTCAGTAGCTGAACCAAGTTCAAACTGCTAGATGAACGGAGATCATTCTTAAACCTATTGCGCCAACAACGTTTTGTGATAATCTCGGTTCAAAAGCGTCGTCAACTTGAACTGCCGATTTCGGCCGTTCAAGGCGCTGAACTCGGTTCAAAAGCGCTGTTCGGCGTTCGGCCTTTACTGATATTCGCTTGCGAATTGAGATCAAAGCCTGTTTTCTCTCAACTATCAGAAATAACTTTTAAAAATGACAACTTTACATTTATTTAATTCGTTGAACAGTGACTGTGAAGAGGAATTTCAGTTGTTAACAGAGTTGCATCATTTGTAACC
The DNA here is from genome assembly GCA_023159025.1 of Thereuonema tuberculata. Taxonomy (NCBI): domain Eukaryota; kingdom Metazoa; phylum Arthropoda; class Chilopoda; order Scutigeromorpha; family Scutigeridae; genus Thereuonema; species Thereuonema tuberculata. Next base: position 5,476,525 of record JAFIDM010000002.1, read on the forward strand.
AAAAGGCAGATTATTTCGCGATCAGTATATATTAGGGTAATCGTGGAGTTTAGCGTCCCAAATTAAATAACAATAAAAAACCTACAACAGTAAATGACAGTGATAAAATGTGAAATTTCACCCAAGTCTGCACGGATACCTAAGTGTCCCACCCCCCATCGACACCGGGCCTTTTTTCTCGGCACCGAAGTTTGCCGCTGTTGGTCCCATCTCTGCCGCCGATGGATCGCCCTGACCCGGCAGGAGACCGGCGCAGAACGCCGGACTCCAGAACGCGGTGGCACGAAAACAGAGTTTACGAGGGCCCGTTCTCGGTCGGGGGTGGGACACTTACAGCCAGCCACCCACCAAAGTGTTATGAAATTTCACATTTTAGGACTGTGACTGTTGTAGGTTTTTTATTGTTATTTAATTTGGGACGCTAAACTCCACGATAACATATATTAGTAATACTCCGCATCGATTTTTTTTTACATTCTAAAATGTGTTATGTATGATTCAATTATAGCGCTCCCTGGAGCACGGATGCTTCGGCAACGAAGCTCGCACTTCGGTGCGAACCGACCACACACACACATGATTCAATTATATCAATTAAAAGGATTTTTTTTTTCGTCTCTGTGTAAATAGGGACTCGGCAGAATTCAGTTTTTTAATTCCTGAACTCCATTTTCGTAATGAGATTGTTGACTGCTGAACCAAAGGACAACTATTGAAAACAATCCATTGGGTTGATTTCCCGCAACGAAAGACGAATCTTGTAACCAATCAGGAATCAGCTTTGAACGCCTGACGTACTTCCGCCGCCATGAACGCAGATCACAGAACGTCGGTTCAGTTGTGCCTATTGTAGCTTGGTGCAATAAGGCTGAACTTCGATTTGAGGTTCAAGCAGAACTCAGTTCATGGAAACCGTAGTTAAACGCTACTTTGGTGCAACCGGGCATCACTGACTGACTGACTGACTGACTCATGATCATCAAAACCTCTAGGGTACTTCCTGAAGTCCTAGAAAGCTGAAATTTGGTATGCAGGTTAGGATTAGCACACAAACAACAAAAAAATTAAGAAATCCGTAACTTTCACATTCCAACTCCTCATAAAGGGGAGGTTCTGGTTATGTATTAACGAACCCTCATAGCTTCGGCCTGGATAATACTAGAGAGCTCAAATTTTCAGGATAAGATGAAGTTACCATACTAATGAAATACGCTAAGTTTCATTTATCTAGCTTTTATACTTTGGATTTTATTAAGATCTGAAATACGTCGTACCCTCAACGCTTCGGCCTAAATAATACTGTGTAATAATGTGATTTCTTCCAAAGTTCAAACAGCTTGTATACACAAGTTGACCAATAGAAAAACAGAAAAGTAGGGTATTGAAAAAAAATCCATTTTCTAAATAATCTTAAAACTAAATTTAGTTGTAATAGATAATCCCACCCAAAACATTTCATGTAAAATAAGTTGCCAAGATTCACATGCTCATAACGCTTTCACTGTTAAAAAGTTATCAGATCTCATCTTACAAAAAGAAATGAAATCCCACCCAAAACATTTCATGTAAAATAAGGGGTTGCCAAGACTCGCATGCTCATAACGCTTTCACTGTAAAAAAGTTATCAGATCTCATCCTACAAAAAAAAATGAAATCCCACCCAAAACACTTCGTGTAAAATAAGTTGCCAAGACTCACATGCTGTTAAAAAGATATGAGATCTCATGTAGAGCCAAGCCCCTAACTCAACGAGGCCTAACTCTACAAGCCCATATCTTGGTCAAAAAGTATGGCTTGGTCGTTTCATGGAACTATTTCATCTCACCCAAAACATTTCATGTAAAATACGTTGCCAAGATGCTCATAACGCTTTCACTGTTAAAAAGTTATCAGATCTCATGTAGAGCCAAGCCCCTCACTCTACAAGGGGGCCTAACTCTAAAAACCCCACTATCTTGGTCAAAAAGTGTGCCTTGGCATACTCCATATCCTTTACATAACTCCATGGGATTGTCTGTGTGACAGCCACGAAACGGCCAAGGCATACTTTTTGACCAAGATATAGGGTTTTTAGAGTTGGGGCTTGTAGAGTTAGGCCTCGTTGAGTTAGGGGCTTGGCTCTACATGAGATCTCATATCTTTTTAACAGTGAAAGCATTATGACATGTGAGTCTTGGCAACTTATTTTACACGAAGTGTTTTGGGTGGGATTTATTGTTGTTTTGTATTAGTTTCGGAGGCTCCACATTGATTCCCACGAAGGGAATCGTTAATTACACTCGCTATTAATAAAGTAAAACTATATTAAAAGGAATGGATTAGCTTATTTCTGCAATGTATAATGTATATGAAGATTGTGTTGATAGTTCAGGATGCTGCAACCCTTTATAGTAGCACTGAAATGAAAAATTATTTACTGCAGAATATGATGTGAAAGAAAATTGCCCTTCTTCCATCTTTAATGATCGCCATCTTGAAAAGATTCGAAACAGTTAACGTAATTTTGTGAAACATCCAAGGCATTTAAACAAAATTTTATAGTGAAGCAGTTACATATGAAACTCACAAGCCAACGACTGAATTATTGCAAACCTGCAATTTGCGTTAATGACATCGATAAATAATGTCCAAAACCTAGTTTATAATAAAAGAGTCAGTCACTGCTACCATTATGGATATTCAAAAAAAACAAAACTTCTTATCTGTAATTGCTCTTACAATCAACATGGCTTCACTTTGAAAATCTAGATATACCATGTTGAAAATTATCATAAACACAATTCTATTAAAATCAGTGACAACAGGCTAAGACAATCCTCTTACAAAGACACTAAACCCATGCGCAACCATTTGATTAGAATTCGCAATAAGACTCTTAATATTCCCAAAATTCCATTGTTTCTAATTAATGATTTAGTTGATTCTTTCCATATTTCCAAGGAAACCCCATTTTGCGTTACATGCATTGGTAAACGTTTTTCATTTTCCAGCTACAGAAAGCCACGACATGAATGTATATAAAAACTGTAAGAAAGACACTGAGATGAACTCAGGAAACTGCCTGGGAGCTGTTCATCACGGCAGCCGTTGCTAATTTTGGCTAATCGGAGATTATACATTCTTTCAAGTTCCAGTTTTTTAGCGGCCCATTTGGGAGCTATTGTGATAGCCATCAAAATCGTAGATATTGCATTTGTCCTGTCCGTCCGTCCACCCCTAACAACTCACTATCGGAAGGTAAGATCGACAAACAGACTTCACCAATACAGAGCTCAAACAACGTAGGGTTTTTCAGGCTCCCCCCACCCCATGTTCGAAATAGTTGGCATTGTTTTCATTGGACTTCCTCTATTAGCTTAAATGTTAGAAATGCAACCATCTTATTTCAGTTGTCAGATATAGCTTGATGCTTAAGGTCTTCGCCTCATATATTGAATGTTGTTGCTTCGAATTCGTATTTCTTACATATTTTTTTTCCTCTTAATCTTTTTTTTTTTCTCAATGTCCGCGGAAATTTTTTTTTTTTTTCTTTTTTTCTTAACTTATTTTCATTTTTCCTTACGCTAATGTACTTTCTTTTTTTATTATTATTTTTAAATTTTTTATTTATTATGGGTTGCCCTTAACTTCTTAGTTGGATTTTTCTTTTTAATTAAAAGTCTTTTATATCTAACTGTTGTCGCGTCAATGGTTTGACTGCATTTCATATACTTATTTTTTTGTTCCTTATTTTGTTTAGGGTTACTTTCGGGAGTGAATTGATATTTCCGTATGCTTTCACGCCATTCTGGATTTATAATCGAGGGTGGATGTAGGCGATGAGTCTCAATGAGGTCGTTCCATATTCCCTCTGATGATAAAGGCTAAACGCTTGTATTTATGTGCAGGCTTTGGCTTTTATGTCTTTAATGATTTCTGTCACGTTAAATTTGTTTTTAAGGCACCAGATGGGACGCCATCTATCGTCATATAGCAGTGTTCCTCATTTGGAGCCTTATCTGCCGCAAGACAACCTACGGCGTCGCTTGACTCCGACTGTATCACTGCAAGTATCCAGGCATGAGGTGTTCCAACGAGTACTAAAGGTGACCTTATTGTGTACCGCGGAGCTACGGTACACAATAAAATCCCCTTACCCTGTGATATTGTCATCACGCCTGTCCTTTGTCTCTACCATCACAGTAATAAAATTTCATTTGAATCCAACATTTTCTTCGTGGTGCGCAATTTTTTTTATAAAGGCGAAATGTCGAAATAGGTCCGGTCTAATCGCGATATCTCTACCACTTTTGGGAAAACATATTTTCTGTTGCTATTGACTGGATATGACTGGGCAAATCGAGATCTGCACGCCAGTCTTCAGACAAACAGTAATCGCTAATTTTTGCGAACTAATACACCGAAAGTTTTTCCCACTTTATTATAATATCGGCGATAATCAATATTTTTATTATGCATTTTTTATTTCTATTACTTTTATTGTAGTTAGATGGGCCCATGTCTTTTAATATACTTCATCTGACCTGTGATAAATTAAGGGTGTAAAATATTTAAGTTAGTATGCGGCCGAGCGAAGCGTGTTTGGCGATTAGCTGTAGGTTAGGTAAGTTGAGGTATGACCCCCTCCAGGATGTTTATACTGAAAAATTTTAAAAATTATTAAATATAGAACGTTTAATTATGCACTTCAAAGTGTCATTCGTCTCTTCCATGCGCCAACAAATGAACTGTGTGTCCGTTTAATTTTTTTAATACTTTCATTTTTTGTTAATTTTTTTAATTTTCTTTGTAATTAAAAAAAATTAAAAAAAAATATTTTGGAATTAAATTGTGCTGTCAATACATTTTTCATTTGCACTATTCTTTAAATTGTTAATACAGCAAACTCCCGATTATCAGCCGAATTGGACGACAAAGGACGAAAATCAACACAAAAATGCTTTTAACATGTTTTATTTACATTAAAATGGCAATACATACAGTTACAGTACATACGTATAAACAATTATTTTATTTTATTTTACTTTATTTTCTTACTTTTTAACCAAAGCTAAGCTCCGCCCACAAGGTCGTTCTTTAAATTGTTTGTCTATAATTGTCTTCACTCACTTTGTTAGCCTCTTTTATTGATTACCTTATTCTAGATTTAAAATTTTCTTTTTAATTCCGCAATTAATAAATTGATACAGTAAAAAAAAAATTAGTACAGTAAAAAAATTGGAAACAGGAGAGGTCCGCGGATAATCTGGAGTTTACTGTATTTAAGTAATTTGAATAAAAACCTCGCATGCAAATATAAATGTCCTTTTGAATTGGAATTGGAATCGCGTTTTGCACAAAATAAGCGCGCAGAACTCGATTGAAAACTCGGATCACATCCCGAAAAGCAACAGAAAATTGATCTTTGCCCGAAAATGACAGACATATCGCGATTAGACCGGGTATATCTGGAAAGGCCTGGAAATCGGCATTTGACCGTAACATATATAGGGGAAGTCGGAGGAATATGGGCAGTTGGGGAATATGGGCAGGTTGAAGTGTTAGCATATCGGCATAACTATTTGAGAGAACTGGGTGAAATGAAGACATGCTGGAAGTCTGGGAAGGTAAATTAAGGGGCGAAATCAGTGCTTTCATATGGTTGTTGACCTGAAAAATCGAATGAAACATGTCGCAGTACTGTATCTCCCAGTGTTTGTAAGCGTATCCCACATGGAACCTACGAAAGAGGGATCGTGAAACAACGTTTTTTCCGTTTGACGTACAATAACGTTGGTAAAGTAGGTTAGACACACAAAAGTTTACAACAAAATTTGTAGAACATTTAATTCTGAAGAAAACGATGCAAATACAGTAGGCCTATACAAAACGTGATTAGATGGTCGAATAAAAGAACGTTTCGTCAGAACAAAACATGTTGTACATATGGCCGACAATAACGTTGTTAATTTCCCAATAAACAGAGTAAATGTTTATTACAACTTTACATTTTACATTTATAAATGGATTTTTGCATATGGGAATGGATGAAGGAAATGTTTACGCGGTCAAAGCAAACTCCGGTGAGGCGCTACTTGCCCGTATTAATGAAGCATTTACGCAGTTAAAGGATAGCCCTGCTGAACTACGAAAGCAACAAGAGCAATCAAACGTGCAGAAAAATGCATTGAGGTTGATGGAAACATTTTTGAGAATTTACTGTAATTTTATTGATTAGGTGTAGAGTAATGTTTTTCAGTTCAATTTACTTTGCACTATTCTCCATAACAGTTCATTTAATCGAATATCTATTAACTTTCTGTATACTGTATTTGCACCGTTTTGTTCAGAAATAAATGTTCTACAAGTTTTGTTGTACAATTTTGAGTGTCTAACCTACTTTCACAACGTTATTGTACGTCACACGGAAAACACGTTGTTTCGCGATCCCTCTTTTGTAGGGATAAGCTTATAAACACAGGGAGATACAGTTCTGCGACATGTTTCATTCGATTTTTCAGGTCAACAACAACAAGAAACCCCTGATTTCGCCCCTTAATTTACCTTCCCAGATTTCAGCAACTCTTCATTTTACCCAGGGTACTACATTACGGGCGAAATCTTTCGCTAGCCGTAACTCGCTACCGAAGCATTTCCGGACCTATGATTATATAACTTTGTTTCTTTACTTATACATGTACAATGAGCTCCCGAAGTTTCTGTATATCTTCGTGAATCATCCTGTATATTCATTAATAACTGTAACACTAAGTATATACTAATTTCCATGTTTGAGAATTATATTTTTGAATCAGTCTGACCAGTGTAACTTAAAATATAAACACATATCTACTGCAACATGTATTAATGAACATAGATCCTACTGATATTATATGTAGAGGATATATAAAAAGTTTATCACCACTTTGGGGAATTAGCACAAAAAATATAAATTTCATCTGTGTATAATTTGTTCATCCTACGTATCAGTATAACATAAAGCGCACGCGGGCGTATGAGTTTGTGCTTGTTAGAAATTTCAGTGAATATATTTGGTTACAGATTTGATTTGTTTACAGATGCGGAGAAATTATCAGTCCCCGAGGTCAGCAACAGCAATGGTCTAAACCAGCATATTCTTGGACAATTTAAATAACGCTTAAAATAAGTTAGTTGAGCATCTTTAAAAAAAAATTGAATGCAATTACATAATCAAAGGTAATTAGAAAAAACTTAAAAATATTAATATTTCAAGGTTTAAAGAAGATGCTCATATTACCTCATGGATAATATGAGGTACTTGCAGCTATTTTATTAATTGCACATAACACATGTTATAGTTGTACATTACTAAACATAATTTCTGGCTAAGTTACGGGACACATCAAGGGATGAAATAGTGGAGCATTAAATACAGTCACAAAGGATGACAACCCTTTTTTTTATAAAAAACCTTAACTACGCTCATATTCCCCGACTTCCCCTATATAGATAAGATTTTTCGAATCAGTGTAAACATTTTTTTAAGTCCAAGAATTTGGAGTTTTTCAATGAAATTTAATCTAAATCATTTATTTCTCCATTATTTTTATGATCTCTGAAAAATGTGTAATATTCTTTATTATTTTCTATATTATACATAAAATAATATATCTTGTAAATAATTATATACATAAGGTCTACGATACTATATTATATTCATTAGAAATAAAAATATTTTAGTTTTTTCTTGAATAATAGATATTAACTTTTTTAAATTTTTAAGTTCACTCCTGTTCTGAAAATGAACTGTTGATATTCAGTGACAATTAGAATTTTTATTTTTGTAAGTTCATACGAGTGGGGATATGATGTTGGTATGCTGTGATGTTTATATAACTGTTGTTGATATTCAGTGAAAAAAATATATTTTTTTTATTTTTGTAAGTTCACAAGACTGGCTGTATATATGAACAGGATATATACAGGATATCCCAAATTGAAGTATACACTCTTTGAAGCGTTATAACTCAGCAATGAAATGAGATAGAAATATAAGGTGTGATGTATTTTATTCCTTAAGCTTCCTTAAGCCCGTTCATGTTCGAAATGCCCACCTTCTACCACAGTACACTCCCAACACCGACATCGAATAGAGCGACATACCGACTGGATTGTAGCCAATAAATGTCATTGATGGAATGTTCAATCCGATCTCTTAATTCCGTCAGTGTGTGTGGGTTTGTGACGTACACCGTGTTTTTTAAAGTTCCCCAAAGATAGAAGTCCAGAGAGGTTAAATCGGGAGATCGAGGCGGGAACTCCGTCGCACTTCATCCTATCCATCTGTGATTGAATGTGTGATCGAGGAAAGTTCTCACATCAATATGAAACTGAGGTGGAGCCCCGTCTTGTTGGAAGTAAACCTCATTTCCATTCTCGAAGAGATCATTAATACGTGGAATCTGAAATAATACATCACTTTACTTCAAAAACTCATACCCGGTATGATACAGGAGTATTTGAACGTGGAATCTGAGTTCCAACATCTGCAGGTAAGTCTAACCCGTGACAGTACGTTCGAAAATGTACGGCCCAAGTAATCCTCTGGAGGACAGACCACACCATACCGTTATCCCTGAAAGATTGACGGCCTATTCTTCAATGATGTTTGGGTTTTCGTTAGCCCAGTACACACAATAGTGAGTTTTTGCCATAACGTGATTTATATACGGGAAACGCAAAAGTCACGTGAAAGAATACGGTAACCACAAATAGCGGGCTCTGTCATGAAGAGAGTTTTTGCCATAACGTGTCAGTTGATACGGTAAGCTAATAAACAAGATGGAAGACATACTTCAGATCGCTGCATTTGGAGGCATTGACGATGATTTTTTTGAGGATCTAGTGTTACACAATATCCTGAGAGAAAGAAACATTCAGGTTCGAGAAGAGGAAAATCCAAGGTTGAGTTTAAATGAAATGAATGATGATTGTCGATTGTATTTCCACTTACGAAAAAAAACGATGTACAGCGAATATATACAGTGAATCTCATTCCACAAACTCTTATCGTCATATGGATTTGTCCCAATTACTTCGCGCAAGAGTATCAAGTCGTCATTCATGTTAAATCTAATTCTCTAAGGTTTATCGGAACTCATGTTTCCTACCGTAAAGCGATACGCTATTCGAGGAATGTTAACGTGTCATTTAACGGTATTTCCTCTACGGGACAATGATGCATGCGCAGAATACCAGTCATGTGACTGCGTTACCGTATAGAATAGCGAGCTGGGCAAAAACTCTCTATTGTTATAATTAAAATCCTTTATGAGTTATTCTATTAATTTGTGAAAGAATCAATTACTAGGAAATTATTATGACACAACACAATATGATAAAGTAGCAAAATTTTCAATAATCATGTATTTTTTTATTATTAAATATTTTATTTTGAATCTTTTCTATAAGACACTTACATCAACACCAATGATAGCGACAGGTTTACTCAAATGATGAAGAATTACAATTAAGGAAATCTATTATTTCCAGATAATATTTACACTTTCTCAGAACTCATGATTTTGCATGTCACAAAGACACACACGATTTTGGTAATTATAGATAAATACAGAAAGAAAAAATATACAGACTTAGACGATGCAAGTTAGTGATTCATTTTTTCAGTTTTTTTTTAACCTTTTTACGTAAAAATTAAAATAAAAAAAAATTAAATACTAAAATTTTAGAAAATAAAATCATTAAAATATCCTTTCTCTCTTTTTTTTTTATTTTAAAAAGAATAACATGTAAAATGTTTTCATTGCTATTATACAGCATCTGATAAATGATTTATATATAAAATAATTAAATACAAATAATTTCTCTAGCTTCTCAATACCAGAAGACTAAGCAAAAATTTTACATTTGTTATTTATTTACAGTATAAAAAGCTTCCAAAGAACCGTAAGTAAAGCATTGGTGCCGAGTTCTCGATTTTATCTTACAATCATATACAAAATATCCTTAGTCGCCACATCTATAAAAATAAATAAATAAAATCTGCCCCTTACAAATTAACACAAAGCTTATTAATAAGGCTAAAGATAGATAAAGGCTATAAGATTATCGTGATTGGGACTTTTCTTCATGAAGGCGATCTTGGCAAGGATTAAAGATAAAGAAAAAAGATTTTATCATTTACTTGTATCAGCAACGTGTCTGGGAATTTCTATTTTATTAATTTCTTTTATCTTAGCTTGAAATCCTAGCTCAACACTGTGATAACATATACTGGGTAAAAGTTACATATGATGGATTGCTCTAAAAATATTAGAAACACATCATCGAAGAATCTGCTCTATTAGAAAAGAAAAATAACATCAAAACGGATTCAAAGTGTATCTCTTGCAACACAATCTTTGGTGAAAAGCAGCATCAAAAGTGGAAACCAAAAGGAATTGTTTCAATTGATAAGATGCATTGTTTTCCTCACTGTTGTAGGTTTTCTGTGTCTGTCCTCTGATCTGGGGTTACGATTGGGGTTGGGGTGTAGCGGATTGAACTTGGATTGGATATTCATGGGATTGGTTTCGATTTCTGCCGTGGTTCTGGGAGAGGAATTACTGCTAAATGGCTTCTGGGGTAGAAAACTACTCCTTCCATAAGCAGGTGGGCTTCTTGTATGAAGTGGCATCGACCATCTTGCAGCCAGATCGTGCATTTTGTTGGAAATAACGGTGGGTGGGTTCTTTTCGAAGAGAGGACGTGAATTACTGTTCTGTAGAATTTTGACTGACGAACTTCCTTCCCTCCTGTAAATGGATGAAGAATCTCTTGTGTGAATCGTTTGATTGCTCATATCTTCTACCTTTCGGTCATTTCTATTGTTACCCATTCTATAAAGACAAAGAAAACAACTTTATTTAGAAAGTTAATAACAGTAATAAAGATTTTATAAAGGTAAAACAACTTAATTTCCTTTTTCTTTCTATAGTAAGGAATTATCTGTTAGCTTATTAAATAATAAAGAAACTAAAACTTTTGAGGTTACATAAATTGAATGATGCCAACATGGATTTTGGCAGAGACGAAGGCACTTTTGAAAATTTTGAGATTGACCCACTATTGGCAAAACAAATACCTGCAAATATTCCTTTAATTGCAGTTCTTTTTCTATACTAGTATGTGGGATTTTTAATTTGAGACAATTGGTTGCAGCAATATTGCCGTTTCTACTTGGCCCATCATGGATGTCAACATTTCAGTGTCTGTTTTGACATCCACACTGTTTATATAATATGTTTAAGTGAGAGATAAGATGTTGAAAAGCTTCAAAGCAAATTTGGAGATTTCTATTCTTCAGTAATTTCAGGGCATAGATGGTTAAGTTAAGAGTGATGGGGAAGGGACTGATTCAGCAAGACGAAAGTCCTTCATGCCGACCTACCGCTACAGCAACTGATAAAAGCCCTTCCTGATGACCATTATTTTGGAGAACAGAATTCGGTAAATTCCAAGTTTTCAGGCATCAGGAAGGGCCTGAAAACTTGGAATTTACCGAATTATGTTCTCCAAAATAAAGGTCAAACAAAGTCATCCATAACTATATTTTAAAAAGTAACAAATCCATCGACCTGTTTTTCAGAGACCATCTCGATTTCTCCTCAACACAAAATGATGGAAAATCAGTTACATTATTTTTTTCTAGATTTTCTAACGCTATATATCTTCTGATATGAAAAACCACATTTGATTATTAAAGGGAATGACTTTAATCACTTCTTTGTGACGGTTTTTCACACAAAATACTTCTGAAATTCTGGGTAAGTTTTAGTTTGATTCAAGAATACTAAACAACAACTTAAAATAATAAAATAGATAAAAAAAGGATTTATTATTTTATTTATATTTGGTTTATTATTTTAAGTGTGTTATTTTATTTATTAAATAAGATTTATTATTTTAAGTGTGTCGTTATTTGTGTGTTGTATCACCAGTTATCTTCGCACACGTTAAACTTTTTAATCATAATTAAATATTAAATATTTTATTGATTAATGAACATGAAATATTGATTCAAGAATATTTAAAATGCAGAATTCTATTATATTCGTGCACATTCTAAAGCATTAAGAAGCATTAACCAAATCCTTTCATTTTGAAAACCTTTATGAGTTCCCAAATCATAAAAAGGAAACAGAACAATGTATTTGTCCTTTCTATGCAGAATAGCAAACCCTTACTCAAATATGTCAAAGGTTGAAAAAATATCTTATGGAAATCTAGGCACAGTAATTCGTATTTTTATTTTTTGTACTTTTTACAACCTCTTCTACGGATAGGAAAAAAAAGGTATTATCTGAATTTAATTCGATACATAGATGTAAAATCTCTACCTACATATCTTTAATCTTAGCTGCTTGATAACATTTCAGCATAAATAAAGAAAGACCTTCATTATTCTGTTAGTTTTGAATAAATTAAAAATATACTTCTAAAGAATTTTAAGTAATAGGCCTACTTTGTAAGTCTATTACAGAAGTTCCTGTACGCCAGTTGAATAAAAAAGATCGTGAAATTTAACACAAATATACATTGCATTTATTGAGTTACCTGTTGGCACCTTGATAGATCACAATATTTGGTCTGCCATTATTAATAATTTTATTTGATAATTTTGATCAATTAAAGTTATTGAATGAAAAAAGGACTACGTAAAAGTTGAAACTGTGCTTAAGGATTTCAACAGTTTCTCAAGAAGGCTTTCAACAAAGACTTTCGTTCCAAATTCTTGGGAAAAAGATATTTGCTTAAGGCAGGATTCAAGTTCCGTAAGTTTAGGAAGACCAAGAACATAAGACAGAAGTTAAGACACCCTTAAATGATTTTACACTAACACAAAAAGACAAAAACAAAAATTGAGGAAATGTCTTCTACATTGCGGAGATTAAAAATTGGCTTATACAGTTATTACGAGAAAGAATTTCCATGTTGTGAATTAATTGATCAATTAAGATACAGAGAGGAGCAGATTTTGAGAGCTTCAGAACATCACCTTTTTCAATCGTAGTGACTATTAAAGAGAGCACCAAACACCAAATTTATGTAGGACATTTTTTATCTTTATGCTACAACAGGATATTATAGATTTGATTAAAAAATGTTTTCGTCAATGCTCCATGTCCTTCTGAATGAGATAATCTACAAAAACTATCCTTCTGAATGAGATAATCCACAAAAACTATCTGTCCTATAAGACTTCTGTAAATTTTCTGAAATTTTTAAGAAATATTCCCATTGATTTTGCAATTCATTGGGAGAATTTCGTCAAATTGATTAGAGCCACAAACCGTCTGTATGTTTTCTGTCCATGTGTAATAGATATAATTCAATACCATTTTATTAAAAATAATAAAACTATAGTACAAGACTTATGATCTTTTTAAATCCTGATTGAGTTTAGTCCTTGTCAAACCAACAGAATGAAACTACGGGCTAAACAGCATCAGAATAGTTGGCATTGAATTTATATACCACGATATCTCAAAAAAAAAGGATAAAGTTCGCTTTCCCTTAAAGTTATTCCTTTTCTCGAAATGCTTACTTTCTCTTTCTTCGCAGTTTCTTCTTAAAACGAGAATTCTTCCTCTGTTTTTAATTTCTTTTTTCTCATCCAATGACTTTTTTTTTCTAGTCATCAATTTATTTGTTTGTTTGTTTGTTTGTTTTGCCATTTTGTCATAAGAATGTTTCTTGAAAGTTATGCCAACTGCATCTACTTCTTTGGAATTTCAGCATAGATATTAAGAAAAGCTTCAAAGAATAAATCAATAGATTTAATTTTGAAAACGATCATAGTGCCAGCTTGAGCTTTGCCTCAAATGCATTTTTCTTATCACGCTAAATTATATATGAATAGCAGCGATTTCTTTCACCTCATTAATTTCTTTGAGGCCGAGCACGAAGTTAGCACAAGAAATGATGGAATCATTATCATAATATTTTTTTTCACTATTTTCATTATGAGAGTGGCCATCTTACACTATCTCTATATATTATTCGAATTTCCATGGAAGTCGCCTATACCCACGTTGGGCGATGAGACGTCAAGTCAAGTCAAGTCTATATATTATTTCTCAAAGGTGTTTTTGTGTCGGTACGCTATATCTCCCTTAATACTTCTCAAAAATCAATGATTGAGACATCATTTTGAAGATTACGTTCACCGCTAATGACGAAAAATAAACAAATTGTTTAAAATTAATGTTTTCGTTAAAAAAACTTTATTTTAAAAGCCTTTTTATAAAAATGTAGAGGGCGCCATCTATTGACAATCTGTTTAAATAATATGCACGACAGCTGTTAGAGTTGTTTATTATTTCTCAAAGGTGTTTTTTTTTTTTTTGTCGGTACGCCGTATGATAACGTTTCTATCTGACAAAGCCAATATCTGTTTTTTAAATGTTTTACTCTTCAAAATAAAATACCTTTCAGTAATAAATAAATGCATTCACTTATTTCTACATTATTATATTTTCATTCGGTGACTGATCAAGATACCAAGTGAACTATTCGCACTGGTCAACTATAATTAAAAACGCAATTGGGATATAAATTAAGTGATAGAACTTTACTGATCAGCAAAACTAGAATAAATCCAAGAAAACAATAAGTTTACTTACCTATAGGATGCAAACTGCATCGGCCCTGTCGATGGACTCTTTCTCGTGTCCGGGCATAAGCCAATACGTTTAGGGCTAGTTTTCAAGGTTTTACACTTGTTTTTAATTTCATGAGGCGTCGATATCCTCACCGGTCGCTTTTGTCCTGATGTGTCTACTGATTCATCAAGGCCATGACGTAGCCTCTGATCTGGATTGCGATGATCTGTTAATAGATGGGACGCTAAAGCCTGCAACAGTTTCATCTGGTTGGCGTCTTTCAAATGAAAACTTCCAGGCGAGGCTGAGCAGAGACGAGGGTCAGGTTTAAAGGAACGGGAATTAGGGAAGGACATCCTATTTCCGAGCAAGTCGTCTAACGAGTTTTTCATGTTGTTGCTTCTTTGCTTGTCAATTTTATTCTGGAATATTTTATCCTTCTCAATTTCCATATTAAAAGGTCTCTTTAATTTGTTTTGTTTATTCTGGGGACTCCTATCTTTTCTGGAAAACAATTTTCCTGTATTTAATTTGTTGCAAGGCACCCTGTTCACTTTGACAGGATATTTTCCTGGTAAAATGCAAGGACCTTCATAACTCTGATTGCTTCTGGGACTGCTTTTGATAACTGCAAAATATAAGAATAAAATTTATTTATTTATTTGAGAATGACATTGTAAACACAATCATACATTTGCAAAGATTGTTATATATTTGCAAAGAAAATCTACACCACACTCCAAAAAGTACCGGTTCAGTCTAGTTTAAGGTTCATCGATATAAAGTTATAAAAGAAATATCAGTGATCCAAAAGAACTTTTGGATAGTGCTGGCTGATTTCTAGCATTTAGAAAACATAGGAATGTCGGATGATAACCAGATTAATGTAGTGCATGAAATATTCAGGAAAAAGTTATGCAAGCAGAAGATATTAAGATTTCCACAGCAATAAGTTTGGGCAGCAATATTAAATTTGCTACCTAATATACGAGACATTTACTTTGTTTCTCTAAAAACCTAAGCTCCTGTCCATTTACTTTGGAAATAACGGCAGATTAGCCGTTTAGGCAAAATAAGAGCATACGAGTAAACAGTGGTTTATGAGATTCACAATTTACATTTCATAAGAAATTATCCTTTTCATTCTGGATATTAATATTCAAAATTAAACTAGACAAAATGATCACTTTCTCTACATAAGTATGTGTTCCAGCTAAACATCTTCTTGTAGCAATCCAGAAGTTGTATTCAAGCATCATCTGGATCTTATCATTCTGCTGGTAAAATGCAGTTTCATCTACTGTTTACTGGTATGTATAATAAAAATAAAAATTATGCAATGATTGGTGAAGTATCAGGCTGGAAACCCTAAAATGTCGATTTGGAGTGAACGATAACTGTTTTTGAGTGTCGGGTGTATATTCTATTAATCAAAATAGGCTCCATCTGCCTCTAAACAATCTTGCCAACGCTGTTTTCAGCTGTAAATTCTTTTCTTGCACATATCCGTGGTTTGGCATTGCAGGAATCCTTCGATGCATTTTATGAGATAAACAATCTTGGAGGTACCTCCTGCCCTACAGAAAGTTGTCCATACCTGAATAGGTGAAAATCTGGTTGCGAAAGATCCGGTGAATAAGGTCGATGAGGCAAAATCTAATATCCAAGTTCGTGAAGTATCCTGCGAGTGTGTTCTGCCATAAGCAGTCTTGTATTACCTTGAAGCAAAATGGTACCTTTTCGCTTGACCAGTGTAGGCTGTATCTTTCCTATCTTCTGACCTCCACACCTCTGCTGTAATGGTTTGTCCCTAAGGAAGAAAGTTCCAATGGATAATCAAAAAAAAATCAAAAGAATTTTTCGTTGGTGAAGAGGCGGTTTAGGTGGTTCAGAAGCTGCTGCCGGTGGCTCGTTCTTATCCAGCCAAGATAATGAACGCTTCCTATTGTCGTACATTATCCACTTTTCATCGCAGGTTACAATTCTGTCCAAGGCTTTTTTCTTCCTCGAAGATGGAGTGAAGAACAAATTATTTACCGCGTAGCCTTGTTTCCTTCTGTGACTTCGTGGGTTACCCATTTGTCCATCTTCCGCACTTGGCCAAGTCGAGGCGGCGTAAAATTGTTATGTGCCCATAATTTCTCAGCCATCTCCTTTGAACTTTGATGTGGGTCAGACTCAATCAGTTCTTTCACTTCCTCGGCTGAGACCCCTTTTTCATGACCCGCTCTAGGAGCATTCTTTACGTTGTAATCTCCATTACGGAATTTTTGGAACCAACGCTGCAACCTTTCGCTCACATGGTCTTCACCGAAAATACGCATATGTTCACCTTCAGTTGCTGATTAATCTCGTAAGAACGAAAAGCATCACTTATCGAATATCCAATGTTTCCATATTTTAATTCAACTGATAAAACAGGACGCAGAATACAGAAAGAACCTCATGACAAGACGATACCAAATGCAGTAGATGTGATCTTCAACCGACATAACTACACACCTAAAGTGTGCTTTTATTACTTCCATAGAAGTGGTGATGTAGATCAACCAAACCGACATTTTAGGGTTTCCAACATAATAACTGTTCAACAGGATGAAACGCAGACACGTATCTTGCATGAGCATAAATGGGGAATGGCATAATGTTAGCAGTAATGTTATTTAGGAAATACTTGCTTACCAGATACTTTTTGTGGGTGGATTAGTAGTACTACAAGTTTAGTTTTTTTACCTTTATAATCAATACTTTTTTTCGAATTTTCTGAGCTTCTACTTGGATATTTATTAACTTCACGGGACGTAAAATTTATGCTGTTATTACGGAGTTTCTTGAGGTGATTGCTGTTTTCTCCAATGTTGCTGGATAGTTTGAACAGAGAGAATGAACTTTCTTCTTTTGCTTCGATTTCGGATTTTTGATAGGTAGGCGCTTTACTAAGATGCTGAGATGTACGTCTGAAATGACGAGGAGTTTCCTCTTCTTGAGAACTACATCTTCCTACATCTCTGTGAGGAGGAGAGTTGAGAGTTGTATAAGCTATAACAAAAATATAAATTCAACTAATGTTAGTCACACTGCTGAAGAAAACAGTGTAAAAAGCCTAATACCAGTAACCTTAGGAAATGTTCTTTTAAATGTTATCTTTAATTTACAAAAACACTTGTAATTACTGCTGAAATTTTATTTTTAATTGAAACTAATTCAATGAATTAGTACTGTAGTTATAATAAAACTTATTATTCTTCAATTAGGTATTTTTTAGCAGATATTTTTAAGAAGGGCGGGAAAAATGATTCCCTTAAGGAAAAAAACTACCAACTGAGCTAGTCATTATTTCAGTAAATATGACTAATACATGATAATAAGGATGAAACAGCTGTTCTGGAGTCCCACTAATGACAACTCGAAGTGTAGCTCTGATTTTTTTTAATTTTTTTTTACCATATAATTAAAAAAAAACAACAACAACCTTAAATATTAAAAGGACATTAAAAAAAATAACTCTTTAACCTATCGTTCTCAAAATCATGCCAGAATGGTAAGAGTGGTTATTGTTTTCCATACCATTTCAATTCTAAGAGACTAAACTCCTTCCCGAATTATTTTTCTGTTCAATGTAAAGAAACTCTTTTTATTTGGTGAAAAAATAGGGAATGAAAATAAAAGGATGACTAGTAACGCTGAATTGAAAATACTGACTTATATAAGTAGATAAGATATTTGAAAAGAAATAGTTTCTAATACAATGCAAAACCATAGCAAAATTGATGAACTTGTAGGCGTTATTCTAAATGAAGTTGGATTAGTAACTGGAAAAGCCTTGGATTAGTAAATGGCAAATCGTTTTCTAAAAATTTAAGGTTCAGGGATATATTATATTTTACTTTACTTTTAAAAAAAAGAGAAATCCAGATATTCGAAACTACAGATGGATCTGCTTTTTGCCAGCTTTTTTAAAAGAAAATGTCAAAAGTTATTACCAACCGCCTACAGAAAACTTAAAATCTTTCGGTGAACGAAGATAGCAAGCTGGATATTAGGATAGATAAAACACGATCAAGTATATTCATATATTAAAGCAGCAGGTTTCGCATTCTGGGGGTTCGAATGCCGCTAAATTTATTTCGAATATTAAGTAAGAACAATATTAAGTGTCGTTTGTTGTTGTCACCAGAATCAGTTTTGTAGATCCAAAGAAACTTCAACTGTACACGTAAATAATAAATATATTTACTAGATAAATTACTGTAACACTGTAAGACATCGTATAAAGTAACAGATGAAAAAGTATTGTGAAATTTAGGGACTTCAGTAAATGATAAATCGATCTAAAAACACTTCTTCTCACACTCTTTTATCACATTTTAAACACTCCTCAATATTCGAAATTTCACATTCATAACTTAAATTTTCCGCTAGCTTGGAATGAACATAGTGAACATCTTAATATCAATGGATTCCGGAAGATTTTTGATCATGCAATCGCTATGCCTCGAGTACTTTTACAGCAAAAATTACAGAACATAGATACTCTTGATTTTGTTGTTTTGAGCAGTAGTAAAATAATTATTTTATACAATATTTTTGTTATGCTTTCATTGTATAAGGAATTATGGCATCTTTCTAATTCCGGAATGAAAGGCCTTCAGAGGCTTTGAGGATGAAATTTCTAGTAACGTAGACTAAGGAGTTGGTGGGGGATAACAGTCTATTATTAAACTTTCATCTTCCCAATATAATTAGTTTTTATCGTGTTAAAGACGTGCCAACGTTTAAACACACTTAATTTTCATTAATAGACCGAGTTTTTCAATTCAGTATATTAATTAAAAGCCTAATTTCTACCGGAATCAATATGAAGTTTAAGTTTTTCAATAAAAAAAACTTAAAAAATTATAATAACAAAGTTTAAGGTGGGCTGGTAAAACAAAAAACGAATAAAGAAAATCTAATATTTTTAAACCACGCCTTGAGTTGTCTTCAATTGGAATCCGGGACAACTGTTAAAGACTCATAATCCAGATTTACTCCAACAATGAACCACTCCTTAGACTTGCTCTATTCATAATAAACTGAGAACGCTTTGGCAATGCCACTCTCTTGACTGCGACTTTCAAAACACAAAACAAACGGAAAAATGTGTTTGTGCATTATAGTAAATAATGTTTGTTAATGTTTGTTAGTGAAAACATTGCAGTAACTAACTCTTCGTCAGCTATCTACTAGACACCAAAGGAAATATAAATAACGCCTTTTCTTTTAGTAGCTGTGTTTTACAAGATAGGTTTTGAAAATTTCAAATTCTTCAAAGCTTTGAGATAAGACTGCTTGTAAATAAAAGGAAAACTAACGAAATTTTTCAGAAATCACAAATTGAAACATTATTTTAACATAAAAGAGCAACCGGAATCATGAAAACCCAATCATATATTGTTTCTGAAAGCCTACCTTTAAAAACAGGAGTCATTAAGTACGTTTCCATTATTCATTATATGACATTTAGAAACAATATTATACTATTATAATGTTCATACAGGACTGGATGAGCCAGGTTTAATCCATGGGGATTTTCCCTGGTTATTTCTTCTCCAGACAAACCTTAGGGTTTAACCAGCCTAACCTTAGGGTCGCTCTAATATGAGACCGGAAAGGCGTTAATGTCGGGTGAACTTTAGGCACACCACCAATTCTCAACTGATCCCGATTGTGAAACGTCGAAGCCCGTACATTCGGCACACCGTGATCCAACACAGGCTCCAAGAGTAACATCTACACATTATAATGTTCATAATTCTAATTCTTTATTCGGGATCTTCAACAAATGAAAATGTAACCTTCCCAAGACCATAAAAATATCAGCAAATAATTAAACTTTAACTTTTCGCAGCTCTTTAAATCCTATCAAGACTAAACAGAGTTCACTTTGAATCTTATCTTCTAACTCCTGCTGTTTCATTGGCAAAGGGAAAGCTTCGCACATGTAAACATTACAGATGTTCCAAAGTTTTCTTAAAACATCTGATAAGTGTTATCACCTTCTAAAACAGTGGAAACCGTTGATGATTAATGATTGATGACTGTGTAAAAGTGGGACTTTGTGCTAAATTCCAATTACAAAGACAGCTATTTTGAAGAAAATGATATCATAGGAAGTTATCGTTAACCACTGAAATTTGATTGTCGTCATCACTTTGCTTAGTTTTGTGAAATGATAAAAGCGGCTCCGTAACTGTGACATTCCAGTACAAGACGCCACTAATGAACTGAACTAGAAACTGTACTTTCTCATGCTTTTAAAACTTTAACACTTAAGTAAAGGAAACAAGAAAGGACCTATACAATCAAAGTTGGGAAAATTAGAATTAATTGTATAAAACAATACTTTGATGGAAGGCGGTGGAGGAACATTAAGTGATGTAGGGTGCAATGAATTCCAAATAGAAGTGAGGTTGGAAAATTACGTAGTGGGGAAATTAAAGAGAAAAAGCATCAAAAAATTGCAGGCATAATGTTATTCACAAACCAAAGAGATAAAGGGTATAAAATAAAGTATAAATTGTATTTATTTTTTATACTTCATTCTAATCTGACGAGTTGAGTAAAATCTGTTTTTCATTTAGTCTAATCTGCTTTTTCAAATAACAATACTGTCATAATTCGAAATTATCCCTTAAAAAATGTTAGAGTTTTTATCGAATGTATTCTGGTTTTGTTTTGTTATTTTTTTTATGTATATAACTTATATCAAGACAAGTCTTTTTTGTTTTCTTTTTTTTTTAATTATAAGGAAATCATTTCTATATTTTAATATTTCTATAAAAAAGTATTAACTCATTGAGGATTTAAACTCTTAAATTCTAAAAATGTTAAGTTCACATTTGTTTATATTCTCACCCGCCATTAGAATTGTTGTCAGATGCTATACCTAGTTTCTCTCGGCTATCTTTAGAGGGACAATATTCTTCGGCTGCCTGGCGCTCCAAATCATCCTCGGGAATCCAACGGAACTGGGATCCATCAGTAGCATCTACATGCTCGTCGGCCATTTGTGCCACGTTCCATTTCACCAAATGCTGAAGCAGTGACGAATTGTCAGAAATGTCCGTTGGTGTTAAAGGCGCTGAGAGATGACCATCGTGAGGGCCTCCCATAAGCACAATGGGGCTGAGAAGTCCTGAAGCTCCCACATTGGCCGTCCTCTGCTGAAGCTGCAGCGGCCTCGGAGACGAAGCAGATGAAGACGTCGGCGAGGCAGAAGATATGGCAACTAAAACCACTGGGGAGACATTACCACTACCTGGACAGGTATTGGACTGGAAATTGTAAAGATCTCCCAAGTTCTGTTCATTAGGATTCATTGCCATGTCCGGGGTCAAAGGACACTGCAAATTTAACAGTCCTTGTTGTCCAGTATTCTGCATACCAAGGGGAATCTGCTGGGGCAGAAGATAAATAGATTGAGATGCACCCATGGGTTTCTTACCTTCGCCCTGATATACCGGGGAAGACGAGCCATGTTTAGTTGATTCTGTACACTGAAGTTTCCTTCGATTCGAATGTGGACCACCTTTATAGCTATAATGGATTCGACTTTTCTTATGATGTGATCTGACTTTATTGTCAGTAGATCTAAGTCTATCAAAATATGGTTGCTGGCTTCTGGCACTGCTCACGCTGCTTCCGTCTTCGGCATCAGAAGACCTTGAACTCCCCGACGTGTTTAAGTTCCTTTTCTGTTGCCCACTAGTAAATTTTTCTTCAGGCTTATCACTGCATATTTCCGGCAGCTGATCTTCACTGGTGTCCTAAATAGAAAGCAATAAGTCACTTCAAATACCATTAATGGTAGATTATCAAAAAAACAGATAAATTTATATTTTGTTTCACTGTGATTGTTATATTTACAACAGTTTCTACAATCTGAGCTATTTTCGCAGTTTTATTCTCGTGAGCTGTCAATTCTCGGTGAAACTGATGGTTAAAAGCCTTCCTACATCAATATCATTATTTTTAAAGAAAGAATCTGCCCTTTCTTTCAATTGATAGTCCTTGGAGATCTCGACCGGACAGTGAAATTAATACATAACATTCATTTTCCAAACCACATTTAAAAATTGAAATTCAATCCACCTTCATTGAAACTCTGATATCATGCACTATATCAATAGCAGATAATTAATATTAGAAGATAATATAAGTTTATTAGGTTCAATCTTTATTTAGGTTAAAAATAGAAATAACATTTTCCATTATATTAGTGTTGCGATTACTATTTACAATTGGGACTTAATATACTTAAAAAAACATATATTTTAAAAAGTCTTCATTATATGTTGCGGGGTTCAGATTCGGACCCCTTCGTCAGATGACACATGGAGCAAATTGGAAACAAATCCTTAGTTTTTTAAACTACACTCACTTCCTGTCATGTGATCAGGGTAACTCATTATTATTGTCAGGGGTTGCAGGATTTATCTATACATTTTTTTTAACTAATAACATCACACTTACTTAAGTTCATACTGCAATGCGTTATTTATGCAAATCTCTGTGTTGTAGCATTTTATGCTTCAATAATATATGGAAAATCAATAATATATGGAACTCAAAGTGACCATTACCTTAGAAAATTCTATGAGTCTCTGCTGATCAGGACTAAAAAATGCTACAACACAGAGATTTCCATAAATAACGCATTGCCGTATGAACTCAAGTAGTTGTGATGATATTAGTTAAAAAAATGTATAGAGAAACCCTGCGACCCCTGACAATAATAATGAGTTACCCTGATCACATGACAGGAAGTGAGTGTAGTTCATAAAACTGAGGATTTGTTTCTAGTTTGCTCCATGTGTCATCTGCCGAAGGGGTCCGAACCTGGACTCCCGCAACATGTAATGAAGACTTGTTTAAAAGGTTTATCCAGAAACATTCCACAAACTCTCTTCCTTCCAAGAAGCTAATAATTTAAAACCGAGAAATATACAGCTTTAATCTAAGCAAACATTCTGTAAACCTGAAATAAGTTACGCTAATTCTACCAGTTTTTACAAGCATTTTTTACGATTAAAATTAAAACGATCTTCCATAAGTTACATAATTCAAAACTTGATTATTAAAGGAACTTAAGTTTAAAAAAGATTTTTACCCTTGTTCTTAAGAAAATAACTTTAAAAAATATTCTTAGTTATTTCTAAGATAATTACATAGCATTTTCAAATAAATTAGCTATAAATGAATAAGTCCTTATTCATTTGCCAAGGAAGATATAAAGAAAATATGCAACAATAACATTGTGAGACTGAGGAGCCTTTGACAGATATCCTATTAATCATTGTTTTTTTAGCTTTGGACTTTTCATTAAAAGTTCGACAAAAATCTATTAATGAATATATTAATGAATTATTATTCTTTTTAAAATTACCAAAAAATAAAGACGATTTAAACATCGAAGAACAGAACTTGTAAACGTTCAGAACATGTACAGTATGGCCGAAAACAATCGACACTGAACAATTTGACCATATGAAAGGTGGCACTGCGAGATGAACACGTAGGCGATTATTGTATTCGGAACAGGAATGATTGTGGATGTGAGATTAATCAGTGTTGTTGTGAAAATGGTACCGAAGAGAAAGTGTTTATTGTGGAGCACTATTTTCGATGATACGCAACAGGCCGTGGCACTGGATCTAGCCTGCTACACGTTGCTACGGAATTTCGGGAGGTTTTAACCGAGCAGAACCGACGGACAAGGTTATGCTATCCGTCGTCGATAAATTCCATCGAATCGGAAGCGTACTCACACAGCGGAAAGGCCGTCCCGTAACAGTAACAACGAATGAAATCACGGCCGACTTTTTAAGCAAGTGTTGCAGTCGCCACAACGAAGTCTCCGAAGAACGGCAGTTAAACTGCACATGGGTTGAACATTAGTTCGACGTATGTTTAAAACCATTATTGGGTTCTATTACAAGATACAGACTGGCCAACCATTGAAACCTGTCGATAAAGAATCAAAGAGTCGTGAACTATGCTTCCATGTTAGCAATGGTGTATGACGATCCCGGATTTTTGGCTAATGTTTGGTTTTCGGACGAGTGTCGTGTTCATCTTAATGGCTATATCAATAAATAACCAACCCGATTTCTTGGTTTCGCCCGACCAGACATCATTATTGAAACACCACTCCACAGTGAACGGGTGACGATATGGTGTGCGGTCTCTGGAAACGGCATCATTGGTCCGTACGTCTGGTATTGAAGATGACCAACAGAATCCGGTGACTGTAAATCAGGTGTGTTCTAGAGAGCAGGTTCCTCCAACGATTCTGCCCAGCACTACACCTACGTCTTCATTCCCAGTGGTTTCAACAGGATGGGGCTACGTGTCGTTTGTTTTGGGACATACTGTATTAACGTCAAATAAGTATTTTCAATTTTACATGTCAGTCCGTCGTTGGAATATTCTGTTACACATGACTTCCTTTTATTATTCGTTTTCAAATAGTATATATTTCGAAAACAATCAGAATAAGAACTCATAACTTTTTTTTTAAATAAAAAATGTAGGCAAGATCACTAATATCATCTGTGGTTTCTTTGCAAATTGCTTCACGATATACAGTAATGATAGAATTGGGCATATGCCATAATGTTTCAAAATAAACTTTAAATTTTTTATACAAGATAGAAAATCAGGAGGGTCAAATTACAGATATTAATGCATAAGATTATTTAATTAAGGGATGCATTTTCTTCTTTGGAATAGAGTGAAGTAATCATTTTTCTTTTATGGAAGTAATAAAAGTGCTAAACCGAACTGCAATACATATCCATTGTGAGAGGTTGAGATGAAATTAAAGATAACACTAACATTCTGCATCAATATTTTTCTAAAATTGTTGTGGATACTTACAGCTGTTGGTTCCCTTATAGAACTCTCTGACAGCACAGAGGCAAACTCATCCAAAAGGACCTGTGTGATTTCGGCGTTCTCTTCACTGTCACCTCCAGCTGTCCATTCGCCATCCGAGGAATCGTGTGTAGCGCTCCGGTCAGAATCACCTGACTGTGTTTCGGACGCACTGTGTGTACAAGGAGCTTCCTTTTGAAGACTCTGCATGTTCAGAATCTCCTAGAAATGAACAAATATTATCAATTAAGAAGAACTACGCTGGTATCAGTTGAGGATAAAGGATTTATTAGAACTTAGTTTAAATAAAAATCAGAGAAAATAAATATTTATTAATTATGCATTTTTGCAATAACAGCAGAAATTAATAAAATGGATTTCCCTTTGGGATAATTTAACTAAACAGAAACAGATAAAGCAGATTGTCAGATACACTTAATTTATTATTTAAATAGAATGAATATACATTGCAGATAAGTAGAGTTAACTAAGATAGGTTACTTAGTTTTGCTTTGGTTGTTAAGTGTCTAACAATCTAAATTTTGAGTATTGGTTAAATAAAAGGTTGCTTAGTTATTTTGATAGGTTTTAAACTTACTTAACTAAAGTTCGGATTTATTTGGTTTATTTGCTAAATTTCTGGTTGTAATTAAAAGATCCAGAATAAAATTTTATTATTTTTAAACAAAAATAAATAAAATAAATAAATAAATAAATAAAAATTGTCATCGTTTCATTGGTAAATCAGTCATTTTCAATCTCAAGTTAATAAAGTCAAATATAGAATGTAGCGATGTCATTACAACCAATGAAATCTGCCAGTATAATTCGTTTGATATAGTTCTGCAATGTAGTCTACAAACTGATTACTTTCATATATATTATGTAACTTATTTGAGAAAATACTGCTATGAAAGTTTTAAGAAAATGATCTTTGGATCTTAAATAAAGATTCCAGATTAATGATGGCTTATCGGTGTCCACTTTTAGAAAAGTCAATGGTCCAATGCTGGCGCTGTTCCTCAAGCTCTCTAAAACGAGGGTCAACCTACAGAAAATTTTCCTAATCCATACATGTTTAAGACTGGTCCGGTGACTAAGATGTTAAATACTTGGTTCCGGACTGCAAAAATCAGGACTGCTGGAGGCCAGAGGTTTTGCCACCTTATTCTTCTCCAGACACTACCTAAAATCCACCCAAATCTTCATTAAAATGGGGACAGTGATTCTTTTCCAGGCTGACGTGATTTAAACAACCAGCCCACTTCAAGTTAGTCCAAAGGAATCATGGGTCATCGTTGGACCTTGGAGATATATCAATCTACTATACATGCTTATCACTCATCACAACAATACACAACCTGATGAAGCGACAAGCAAATTGTTGTGAAAAAAGAAAGTTCATATCACAGCAGATAAATAATATGTAGACTTTAAATTGGCAATATGTTTTTATATATTATAGTAATTTCTATCAATGATCCAATATAAATTAAGTTGTTATATTAATGCATCACGGCAAAGAAATAATAATAGTAGAAACATTACCATCTTATATTGTGAACAGAACAACTAATTTAGAAATATTAGAGAAACCATTATTATCAGGAACACCAAGAACATAACTAGAAATAAAATGTCGAAATAAAATTTATAAATGAATGAAGTTTGAAGATGAAAATGGCAAAGGTACTTTTATAATAATACAGGGTGTCTACAAATGATTGGAGTAGTTTTATGCCCTTGTAATGGCCACATCCATTGAGCTCTGCTGATCGAGTTTGTTATTTTAAGACAAACATCTCCTCAAAGTTTTATTTGAATTGCACGGTAAGCATATTCCATCTCCAATCACGAGAGCACTCTAACCAGTTGCAAAATGGCGACGAACAATGAAAAAGCGTATGTTGTTCTCGAACTTCATGCAAGTCAATCTGTCAAAGCACTTCAACATCTCTTCAGAACGAAATTCCATAAAGATCCACCCAGCGCCAACTCTATTCGACGATGGTATGAACAATTTACAACTACGGGATGCCTCTGTAAAGGGAAATCAACGGGTCGTCCTTCTGTGCATGAAAAAACACTCTCGTAGCCCAAGAAAATCAACTCTCAGAGGGAGCAGGGAATTGAACATTCCACGATCGACCATTTGGAAAGTCTTACGGCAACGATTGAAGCAAAAGCCTTACCGTTTACATGTGTTGCAAGCATTATTACCGAATGAGAAAGTGATTCGCTTCGAATTTTGTGCTCGATTTCAAGAGCTTCTGGAAGAAGATGAGTTCTGTGACAAACTCATTTTCAGTGATGAGGGAGCATTATTCCTGAATGGCAATATGAATAAACACAATGTGCGAATGCGCGAACCAACAAACCCCATGCTACCGTCGAGCACGTTCGGGAATCTCCAAAAATCAGTGTTTTCTGTGAGGTCTCAAAATTTAAAATTTACGGCCCCTTTTTCTTATCGAGAAGTCCATTACAGAAGTCAAGTTATCTGGATATGCTGGAAAATTGGCTCATTCCACAGCTGAACACAGACAGAAAGGAGTTCATCTTCCGGAAGATATGTGCTCCGCCACATTTCCATCATGATGTTCGTGACTTCTTGAACTGCACACTGCGAAACCGATGGATTAGTTTACCGGGAATGATGATCACGCACTGCTGCCATGGCCTCCACTCTCCCCTGACTTAACCCCTTGTGTCTTTTTTTTTATGGGGTTGTGTGAAAGATACAGTGTTTGTGCCACCATTACCGGCTGATCTGCCAGAACTGCGGACTCGCATCTGCAATGCTTTTGCTGGGATTGACAGGGAAATGGTGCATCGAGTGTCGGACGAAGATGATTACCGAGTCACTATCGGCGCACATATCGAGCATCTTTAAAATGGAACAAAAACTTGGAGAGTTTCTCTATGGCTCTGTTCAATTTGTTTTTGATGATATGTTAAATACTACAGGCACAGTGCAATTATAAAACCACTCCAATCATTTGTAGACACCCTGTATTACAATGAATTATTATTTTCATTATAAATTTCTTTTATTCTTATTGCTAAAACTGTTTGAATTTATTCGTTAAACTTTTGAATCAAATTTTAGCCATTAGATATTACTTCTCTTTCAGTTGTCGTTAATTTAACTGCTTCCTTTTTATGATTTGCTTTGAATTGTTCTATTACCAAAACATGTGATTATTAATTAACCAATCAGAATCTTTATATATACCCTTTAAATTGTTGATTAAAATTCATGTTAGTTTTCAGTTTCCTTTCACCTCTACCAGTCTCTGCGCTCCCATGCACATGACAATATTTCAGCTTTGAAATGACATAGAAGTTTTCTATGAAATGAAGTAAGGCATTATAGGATCAAAGATGGTCGGTAAATGTTTGCTTGGCATTACCATCACCGATCTGAATCGCAGGTAAAAATCATTTAAGAACTAGATCATTTAAATTTACAAATCCATGTGGATTTCATTTATAATGTATAAGTCACTGTAAAACTATTCAGAAATAATTGCTTCTCTTACCTTTTGTCCGAAAGACGAAGTGCTACTTTGATCTTGAAGAGAGCCACTCATTTTATTTCTGGTTCTATCCTTCTTCATTCGATTTGACTCTATTCCACCTACAATTTGGACAAGATTAGTTGGATCTCTCTTTCTTCTGGATTTATTGCTTCCACTGCCAATATTATTCCTTTCCTGGTCTTTGCCAGTAATGGAATCAATTTGGAAGGTCGAAGGTTCTGCTCCGTGCAGTGTCACTTCACTGCTGGCATCAGATCCCCTGTCATCGGATTTAGTTTCACTTCCAAAGTTCGCTTTAGTTGAATCGTTGGCCGAACGTTGATTAGTGGGGAAGTTCTTCCAATAAGCCTGTGATTTCAAGCCGTCCCACGCACCATCCTTCTTGAACTGCTGGGATTGCTGTTGCTGCTGCTCCTGTTGATTAATCGTGGGCGGATAAACCCCACTGTAACCTTGAAAAGTAAACTGCGCAGCTGTGGCAGCATAACAGTATGGGATGTTGTTGATGCGATTGGTAGTGGATGCTTGGAAGTTAGGGAGACCGTTGATAAGCTGTGATTGTGGAGGCGGTGGAACTCTCGGCCAGTAGGCGTAGGACGGATCAGAAGACACATGTGGGAAAGGCGGCGTAGAGTTATAGGCTGCCGATTGCTGGAATAAGGGATTAGAAGTGTTCACGAATTGCTGGGGACCTGGCATCCGAACTGGAGGCGGAACAACGCAGTTATAATTTGGCATTATTTGGCTTGAGAATCCAAATGCATAGGCGAGCTGCAAAGAAAGATCAGCCACTATTTTTATACATTTTAAACGTAAGTAGCTAAAAAAATTACACTATTTTTTATTACCCCCCAACAGTACTTTCAAACCAATTAAACTTTATACGCTTTTTTTTTTGCATCATTCATACTAAATAATTTAGTTTCATCTATCATTGGTAAGTTATCTAAACCTGGAAGCACGGAAACAACTAAAACGTTTTAGGAAATAATTGTAGTTCGGAATATGCCATTTCATCCATCCGTCTGCAATAAAGATACTTATTTTGTGTGTTCTGTCACATGACAGGTCTAAGAAAAATCACCAACGTAACTTGGCTGTATTTTTGCCATATTTCTTCGAACAGAATTTAAATGATTTTCCTTTGTCTTCCTCGAGAAGCCATTATGGCTCCAAACCTTAACAAAAGAGAAGAAACAGATAAACACAAACATGTAATCTATGGGCCAGCAAAGATGTTGGTGTAATTTGGGGGTAATTACTTTCCTTTCAATCACAGCTATACGGGTTTGTAAGGATAGTGAAAGATCATGATCGCCATCTGAAAGTGATAGCTAATAGAAATGGCGGCCAATCTAAGATGGTGGATGTTGACTTTTAAACAATGCACTATATCTCTGAAAGCAATGGTCCGATTCCAATGTTCTTTTTTTAGAATGAAAGCTTGAAAGCTTAAAATTTAGGCCGATATTTAAGGTTATCGTAGTTTTTTTCGCTATAAGCAACCGTTAATTAGTAAATCGCGGATTAGTAAAAACTTTCGTAGTTTAATAAATAATTTTTGGTTTATCATGAAAAAACCTAGACATTTGCGAAGAAAGTGTTTTGAACACGTAAACGCTTATCGTTAATTTCATATATTACACTTATTTGTTTTGGCCTTAAAATGCCTGTAAAACGAATCGATTATTTAGACTGAACAGCGAATGCTTGTATTCTGATGTTTTCTTATTTCTAGTATAGCTATTATATAACTAGTGATTGACTACTGAACAATATATTATTGTTAGTTATATGTAATTACTATTTATTATTATTATCTCGAAAAAGTTTCAAACCATGGATTTCCCCAGCTAAGACATTATGGCGGGTCAAGGACCAAAGCACATACTGCCAAGTGTAAAAAAAAAAAAAATTATTATTATTATTATTATTATTATTAACTATTAATTAATTTTGTTTAATTGTTAAAGGTGTCCATGTAAGAACATTAGAACATACTCGGACCGTTGAATTAGTTATCACATCCGAAATGTCTGCTTTGAAGAAAGTTAAAGTCTATAAATACAGAACATGGATCAGAGAAGTGTATTTATTATATGTGGGAAGTTAGCATCACTTAATGAAGTGCATCCACCAAAAGACAATCACTCTTGGACAGTTTTGTACAACGCTGTCGTGACTAGACATTTTGAACCAATAAAAAAACTTCATGATATAACAGATGAATTGTTAGCAACTGTAAAACGTCATCACAAATGTCGAGCCAATTTTATGAATATGAAGATCTTAAGAAGACTAGAAGAAGAAGCTTCATCCTCTCAGATGTTACCTGAAAGTCCTTGCTCATCTAGTCAGGCTAAGTAATGCTTGAAATGGACAATCACAGACAAACGAACACTGTATACGATACATCAAAAAATGTGTTTTTCTGTGACAAAGAAAAAAATCTATTAAAGACTATGCTGGGGAAACACTTGGAAAGCCCATTTCACCTGAAGACGGAACTATTTCTTCATCAGCAACTGTAATTGGTGGAATGGCTTGGTTTTTTTATTCCATTAAGTACCATTACTTATCATGGAGCACATTTCAAGTTTGGAGTTTTAAAAAAAAGAAATGTAAAGATAAAAGAAATTTTCAAATTGAAAGTCCAGTCAACGTCTATCATCTTACATAGCAGTTTAAGGCCAAAACAAACAAGTGTAAAATATCAAATTAACTATTAAGCATTTACGCTGCAATATTTGTTCAAAACATTTTCTTCTCAAATGTATAGGTTTTTGGTAAATTCATGATAAACCAAAAATTATTTGTAAAAACTAGGAAACTTTTTACTAATTCGTGATTTACTAATTAACGGTTGCTTATAGCGAAAAAACTAAGATAACTTTATATATCGGCCTAAATTTTAAGCTTTAATTATAAAAAAGAACATTGGAATCGGACCATTGCTTTCAGAGATACAGTGCGTTTTTTAAAAGTCAACAACCGCCATCTTGGATTGGCCGCCATTTCTATTAGCTACCATTTTCAGATGGCAATCATGATTTTTTTTGCTATCCTTACACACCCACATAGCTGTGATTGAAAGGAAAATAATTTCCCCGAAATTATACCGATTACTTGAATTTGGCTAGTTGGCCCATGGACTTAATGGAAATAATTACCGGAATTCGAAACCAGGTTCAAACATATCGGTATCGTGGCAGACCGCCGCCTTGACCACAAAGCTATCCTGAACGGCTAAAGATACATTATAATTACTTATCTTAAGAAGTTCAAACTTTAGAGTAACCTTACAAAAAGAATGATGCACAGCTGAATCATAATGACTCAAGAAATATTTATCTGAAACTTTATTACAGTAAGAATATTTAAATACAAAAGCCTATGAAGATCTTGGTAAAGAACTAGAGGCCAAAAACCTTCTATACTCATTGTCTTAAAAAAAACCATAATCATGATATAATCAAAACACCTTATTATTCTAACGATCGAATTTTAATTGGATGATAGTAATTTTCAGTTTCTTATTGACTTTGCTATAAATTGGGACAATAAATGAGAAGATTAGGGCTAAAAAACGCTATTACACGATTCTCTATAAACTTTATAAACTATAAACTCTACAAACTCTTCATCAGTATAAACAAACAGTTTATTAACTGAAGGAGGTAAAAGTCTGTGGAACTATATAGATTATCAATCATTTCACTGAATATCACTTTCTCGTTTTGTCGTGAGAATAAATTTAAAAATTATCTCGCCATTATAATTTCCTTTTTCGTAGCAGAAAATTTAATAGCTCTTCAAAAAGCTGATGGAACGATGATACAATTCTGGCTTCTGTTTCTCCAAATGGCTCATCTTAGCAAAATATTTTACATGACAATATTCACAAGCTACTGAGTCAACAACTATTGTTTGTTAAAAATTACTATTATCGAAAGCCGCTATAATGCATAAAAAAAAAAAAAAAATTGCCACTCGGTATTACGAATCTTTTTTTTCTGAGTCCTTAAAAGAAGCATCTCTTATAAAAGAAACTTCAAGACATCATACCAAAGACATTATAACTTTTTCTGCTTGTTTTGCTTGTTGCAAATTGTAAGAAATATAGTGATGCAGAACAAGTGCTGTGATAAGAATCCATCCAATTGCCATTGTCATTGTCAAATTAAATTAAAGGAAATAAAATTCTGGACGTTCAGAAGACGAACACGAAGCTATGGTCATGAATATGTTATGTTTAGGCCGTCTTTAGTTCTGGAAAATTTTGAAATATTTTGGGAATGTCAATTAGAACAAAACAAATGGTGTAAATCATCAGGTATCGTATAATCGAAAAGTTCGTAAACCGAGGTAACTGTATGTTTATTTGTTTTAATTTTCAAAAGCTGTTTTTAAGTCAGATATCTAACAATACTTAGATAATCCTTCCGATGATTCCGATGGATCTGCTCGTAGAGTAAAAATATAACTGCAATATTTTTTGAATAATTTCTGAACTGAATATAATCCTTGGAACTTTCTTTTAAACTTCGAAGCATTTCAGGAACTGGTTGTTTCGTACTATCATAATCATTAAATTTTCTTTTACGCTTTCACTATGAAAAATTTTATTTGTACTGTAAAAGTTAACGCTTTCATTTATTAATTTTGAAGAAAACCAAGCACTGCTTCCAAAGTAATGGGTAGCCATAAAGTCAGAATACATAGGCAAAGGCCAAAGAATCATAGATTTGTAATAATCCTCTCGATTTTTTTTGAGACATGTTGAAGGTATAAGTATATTCAGTGAAAATCGGAGACTTGGATAACACGAAGCAAGGCATCATGGAGATCTGCACGAGGAATACTCGAGATACAGCGTTAATGTTTTGCTCATCGTGTTAAACTTTGCATTGTTAATGAAGAATAACAATAAAGGTGTCATGTAATGTCATTTACTGTCCTCACATTGTTTTTTTTTATGTATTAAAAACACGTAGAAGCACGTCTATTTGCCCATGTCCAGGCTTTATGGCCACCTTGTATAATTATATTAACGAAAGAAAAAGTTATCCATAGCTAAATAGGAACCTAGGATACTACGTTGCCCATCAGCTCAGCTGACCCACGATATCATGAAACCCCTACTTAGCATTTCACCTGTACTTTCACGTTAGAACTGGTATCACGATTGATGTTTCTTTATCAGCAAATAAAAATCTTAGGGAATTGAAAGGTTTGAAAATTTAATCATCTAAAGATGCAGTGAGCATAAAGCTATAGAATTACGTGTTGTTTCTAATAAACCCTCAACTCTCATCTCCGAAATGTGAAACAAACGCTGTGTTTGACTAGAGGAAGCTCATTCCCACTCTCACAAAATGTCGTCTCCTGCAATTTTGAAAAGGGAGACATGGAGTTACTTTGGACCATCAAAGGCAATAATCAGTAGCTCACATCATCCAGGAAAAGTAAAAAAAAGGCTATAATGCTTACAATTTCTTCCTTCCCTCTTCCTTTTATTATCTTTTATGGATACAGAGGGAAAGATTAACATATCAACTCCCATCCTTGTGCCACCATCACTCCCTCACTTTTCTTTGGCATTTCCTTGTCAATCATTTATCAAAATCATTATCTACTCTGTCATCGATATATTTAATATACTTATCGATGTACTGTTCTTCAACAATCAATTATTCTTCTCTGTCTGCACACTTTAACCAAATTAGATGATTAGTCATTTCATCGCTGTGCTATTACAAATCTACCCTTAATCAGGAATAGGAGTTACTTTACTATGTATTGCCAGATTTCAGCAATCCGGAAACGCTAAGTAACGAAGTAAATTAAACCAATTTGGTGTTGGAAACTGTCGGATATCATATTTATAAATTATTTTGTTTGAAAATGCCCAATTTGAGAAAACTGCGCTTTATGGGATAAAAGATTCTTTAGCTCTATTTCTAATATTCTGTAGTAATTTAATGCTCTTACTTTTTGTACCTGTCTCATATTCATGATATAGGCTGCGTTGTCAGGGGTAGTTGCCAACAGTCCAGCATTTCCGTTGATTCCTTTAGCAGATTCTCCCTGAGGATGAAGTGGATGATGCTGATAATCTGACTGAGATGACAGATCACCTGCCCCAGGGACATTCACTCCCTTGTTCATATTGGAAGCAGCAGCAGGATGAAGACCGAAGTTTATAGGTAGAGTTCCTCCAGTCGCTGCCACAGCCATCTACAATAAATGAAAAACTTAGTTTGGCAGGAAAACTATAGAAAGGGCAAGTGAGCAAGCACAGAATTTTACATTGTTTCTGTCAAAGCAATTTATGCTTGGTTTCTATTTATTGCAGGCATAGTAAAAAAATAGGTCCTATTTCGTTTCATCGTGGTGTAGAGTTCGAGTCAATGACGTTGTTAGAGATTTGATATGCTAGTTATGATTTAATTAAATGTCGTTTCATGCATTAAGTACTGCACTTTTTAATTGACTTCTATAGGTTAAAACTTGATTCATGTTGAGAAAAATAATGAAAAATAGATAAAGACACTACAGATATTCCTATTTTATTACTAAACATAACTTTTTGTAAGAATTAACAAAGTGTTTGCTAAATCTTAAGAAAAATTTGTTATCTAATAAATATAGTCCTAGTCCTGGGGTTATTTACGAAGTGTTCATTATTTTATTTCAAAAGATAACTGTACTATTATCTAATACATTTCAAACATTACATAAGTATATCCTCCATTGCTATCTCCAAGCGGATATCCAGCAGAATTAGTTAAGAATATTCCCTCTGAACGACAGCCCATATGACAATCGCCTGTACTTACCTTTTAAAGTTATACAATATATCTATTTGGCACTATATTACGTAACGTATACTGTATATTGCTCTATGATACCCAAGGATGCCTTTAAATTCTTTTTAGTTTTCATGGAAACTTGTACTCTAATTTCATGTATTATTCATCATATATTTCGTTCTTTTCTTTTTTTTAAAGTTACTTTCACATCTATAAATGTTTTAATAGTAACTTTCAGCAGAACAAAAATAACATCGCAAGTTTTAAACCATGTAGGAAAATTCTAATCTTACTCAGTTTTAGATTCGATTCAAAATAAACTTCAGCTTTCAGAAAAAAGATTCTCATTGAAATATAAACAACAGCAGGTGAGTGTCAGACAATGTTTAACAAAATTTCATTAATCGGTAATGTTTGATCGTATGTAGCCTAAGTTGTACATTTTTACTGTTCTTTGTTTTTCATTATGTTTGCATTCGTTATCCTTAGTTGTAGTCTTGAGCCTTTTTCTTATCAGTTCTTAAATGATTTCCGTTTCATTCATCCGTTGCTTATCTTTCTATGATACAATGTATTTTAATTAAATACCCCCAATTTGTACTGTTATTTTACACTTATATTTCACTATAGACAACATTCTAAGATATCACTCATTGATTTTGTTGATTTTATAATTAAATAAATTAAATAACGTAATATTAAGAAAGACGCAATTTCTTTCACATGCCTTCTTTACTGAAAAGTTTATTCCGATATTTTTAACTGTAATATGGATGAGTTAGAACATAGACAAAATTTGCTCAATTGAGCGTTTCCAAAATGCCAAGCATTAAGTGCTTCTGTTCGAATGATAACATAAAACATTGAATTGCTAACTTCAAATGAAGCATTGCTAACTTCAAATGAAGCATTGATAGCACATGTGTTGATAGCATTACTAGACTTCCTGATGAATTTATGAGAAGGCGGATTGAAAACTTTGTATCACTTACTTGTTGTTGTAACGAAGGCTGCTGCTGTAACGAAGGCTGCTGCGGTCCAAGATAGGGAAGAATGTCTTGTGCATTAGAGTACGTTTGTGAAAAGAACGGTGATGGTAATAAGTTATTCGTAGTACATGGATGTGGGATATTCTGAGTCTGTGGATTAGTTACAGGTATTTGTGGATTTTGTAACATAGACTGAGGATGTCCCAACTGAAGTTGTGGGTTTTGCAAATTAGGATCAAGCATAATTTGCTGAGGGTTCAGAGGTTTGCCTGTGGGACCTGGATACGGAGGTCGAAACTGAGGATATAACTGTTGAATATGCTGTTGCTGCTGTGCCTGCTGTGGATGTGTAAAACCAGGTGGGGGTCTTCGAATTGCAGGTGGTACCGAAGGTAACGGAGGGTTCGGTTGCCAGGCAAACTGCCGAGGACCTGGAAAGAAAAGAAGGGAAGAATATAACATAACTATCTCCGTTCTCCGTTCGGCTTACAATGACGTGGATGAGAAAGGAATTGAAATTGTGGGATCACTTCGAAACTTTCCCAGTTGCTACAATAATCACATGATAAGTACAAAGTATATTTGAATTTTGTATCTCGAGATCCGTAACTTCCCACTTCTTTTCTCACCTTCTCCACACCCCTATCATTTCAAATCTTCCCCCGTTCGTAAAAAATCATGTCATTACAAATCTATATCTATCTCGAAAACCTCGTAGAAGTATCCGTCAACAATGTTTGCCCATCCTCTCACCGCCCTCCCGTTCACACCCCATAGTTCTAGTTTTTGACTCCCGGTTAACATGTGGCGTTATTATGCACAACAATATTTTAGTTCCCATTGACGCCGCCAGTTTCATTTGTGGCGCTATTATGCACAACAAAATTTCAGTTCCAATTGCTGTACAACAATATTTTTGTAGTTCCAATTGTCGCCTCCAGGTGCGTATATGGTGCCTTCAAGAAGTTGCCCCCCCCTCCCCCCGTTTACACCCCTTAGAACGCCAATATCGAAAATTCGTTGAATACGGACCTTTTTGATTTTGACAAAGACCACTCATGTCAAATTTCGTGTTTCTAGCTCAAGCCGTTTCCGAGACATGTATAATCTTCAAGAAACTTCACCGGTTTACACCCCTTAAGCGAGGTATTTTTAAAAATCCATTCTTAGTGAGCGCTTACGTCATAAGGGGAAACCCCATCCCGAAAATTCCAAGTTCCTAGATTCAGCAGCTGTGCGTTGATGAGTCAGTCAGTCAGTCACTGGATTTTACATTACTTAGATATAGATAAATAATTCAATATGAACGTGAATAATATCAGTAATGTAAGTTAAGGAAAATTTAACACATCATTATGTGTTAAATCTTCCTTAACTTATGAAGAGTGTTAAATTTGAACTTTCGAAATGTGAACTTTAATTATGAACACCCTGTTTTTCATAACATCCTTCTCGTAAATTAAGAGTCAACTTAAACTTGTAGATGGAACCACATCATATTGGTCTGTTTCAGCTATTATATAACATGATATAAATTGGTACTGTCAAACTTCTGACAAGAATCCGGCTTCCTAGGTATCAACTCGAAAAAAGGTACTTACTTCATGATAATCTTTCCACTAAATTTCTAAACTCAAAATAAGCTATTTTCGATAATATTTTTGAATAGTTGGATTATTTATATAAAAAAAAGTTAATTTGTCATCATTTAACAGATCCGAATCGCAAATTTTATAGGCGTGGGAAAAACCAAAAAAAAAAGTCTCAAAATAAGTTTCTTTTAATGACTCTGTACACTACAGATGAAAGGGAAACTCATACGTTCATTTCTGTCCGTCCATCCGTCTGTCAACATTTCTACAGCCTAACTACAAGTCGGACAGATATGAGTCATATCTCTTCCAAAGCAGAAAAAACATACTTCTAATAAACATCCAACAACATCAACACATTTTCGTCATAGGGAGTACAGGGAAATCTTTGAAAGAACATGTGGATGAACATATAAGAGCTTTCAGGAGAAATAGAAAAGGTATATGGATTGGGCTGACCACAGTCTTGACTTAAATCACAACCCTGATCCTCATATAAGTATCCTTTATGAGTCTCAGGATGAGACTGAAAGATTGCTTCTAGAATCATGTTTTTATCAACTGGAGTAGGTGTATTAATAAAGAAAAAGTTTTAAAAGTGACTGTAATTTCGTTTGGTATATTTAAAAAATATGGATAAAAACAAGAATCTAAAAGCAAAACTAAACTTAATGTAAGTTTATTTATCGTTTGGTTGTTTGCTCACGTTTTGATTTATATTATTTTTTTGTTTATTGTTTAAAATTGATTGATTAGTAGTGTTTAACTTATTGTTGTTTTGTAGTTTAACTTATTTGTTGTTTTTGGATGTTTTCACGTTTTGATTGTTTTTCATGTTTAAATTTGATTCATTCTATCATATTGTTGATCGTTTTTAGAATGACTAAAGTAGTTTTTCTTTACTATGTAATATCCCTTGATAAAGATTTTTGAGTAAAACATCGAAATATTGGGCGAAGAAATGTTTTGTTGTTGTTGGATGTTTATTAGAAGTATGTGTCACATCTTTTTGGAACCTTTATGACTTTAAGAGGTTGGAAAAAGTATCAAATTCCGATTTTCGGTCACTTTGTCTCACAGAAAGTGGAAATGGCCGAAAATGAACACGTACAGAATTCCTATGGTTTTGTTTACAACATGAAACTAGCTTTTATTTTCATAGTTTTACAAAAGAAAATTTAATCCTGCTTAAGTATAAGGTCACCAAAAAATATCATCGATTGGTATACTTTGTAAAAAAATTATAGAAAACAAGCTATAGTTGACTTAGAATTTTAGGATAAGCATCAGATGCGACAAACTAGATATTTTATTATTAATAATAATATTAAAGTAAGGTGTACATGCAATTCGTACAAATATACAAAAATTATAAATATAAATGTTTTCGGCAAAACCTTTCATCAGATGTTTTACAAGAAATAAATTACTTAAAAAAATTTCTACTTCTACATCAATTCAATCAAATATTGTTGTAATATTTATTTCATTTATAAAAGTCATGTAAGATCAGAGATACTATTAGAAATACTAGATGATTACCAAAATAATCTCTATGAAAACTGAAAATGTTCAGGATGTTCGTTTTAAACGATTTAATTTACTTAATTGTTGAATTATCGAGATCATTTTTCATTCATTTAGATGTTAAAATCCTCAATTTTGTACTTTTAGTTGTTTGGCATCTTTAATCAGCTATAAATTAAAGAGTCAATGGTTTTAACAGTTCCAAAACTTATAAACTTGGCATTTTTAACAATAAAAATAAAAACACGACAAAATAAAAATGCATTTGTAAATGCAAATCTAGAAAAAGTATTGCACACTATAACATTTTTCTTACCTGGGATTTGTGTTGCAGCCTGAGGAGGATTTCGCAGCCAGTTCTCTAAGGGATTTGGTTGCTGATATCGTGGTGGCAGTCGAGGTACTTGGAAATGCAACGGTAACTGCGGCTGCTGGATGGACTGGGCGTAAGCAAACAGTGGATGCTCCTGATGAGAGAAACGTGGTTGAAAAGTAGGAGCATTGATATTCATACGTCCATTCTCAGCAGAACTGAAACAGAAAGTTAGGAAACATGTTTAATAATTCCATGATTTCACACAATAAATGCCAATATCCAGCCTAATAAAACAAGGAAAAAAATTGAAATAGAAACTATAAGAAACTCTTCCTCTAAGTAATATTGGAGAGTTGCTTGCAAGTTAGTATTGAGACAGCTTTTGTTAAGGGATTTGGGTTTTTTATTTTCAAACTTTTTCAAAGAACAGTAGTTCTCGCTACAATAATAGGCACATTGAGTCAAAATTCAGCAATAGAAAGGTATAGATAAGTATAGGCGGTGAAGGTAAAGCTCCCAACGTTTCAATGACCCAGAATTAAGATGAGGTTGGATGGTAAGCGTTACCCCACAAAAGAAACAAGGTACCCATTCTACAGAGGGCTTGATGGGCCATTGAATTCGTTTGGAGGAGAAATCAGGTGGAAAAATCCCCGATCTCTGCCGGGGTCGGGGATTGAACCCGGTTCTTCCAATCGCCAATCAAGAGTTTTACCACTTGACTACGGAGTTCACTAAGATAATCGAAAGTGGAATTAATTACGCAATAATAATAAAAAAGAAGATTCAGTTTTTCTAAGATAACCAGAGGTAATGGTTCTTAATTTGTTGCGCCGATTTTATCAGAGTTCAAAGAATAATTTGGTACAGTTTTTACTTTCCACTTCCTTACATTAAGCTTCTTTCCAATAAGCAATCAATATCATTTAATGAAAATAAACCCTTTTCTCCCTAGTACATAATCAGACGTAAAGTCTTATGAAGACGAAAATGAAAGCAGTGATGTTTGTGGAGGGTCACTTCACATTAAGAGCTGGAACAATCGAGTCATTCAATCTTTAGTTTAGTATTATAAGCAGCACAAAGAAAGATGCATTGTCCTGTCCTGTTCATGGAGTCATACCTTGTTCCAAGATTGTTCTAAGGAGAATTCTACGCTCAAGAATTCTTCAACTTGTTTTTCTCAAACAAGAAACTCCCCAATACAGGGTATGTGGAAGGGGAATCATCAGGAAGTAATACGCAAGGTTAATTTCATTTTCCTAAAGGCAGTAGTGTACTATTAAAAAGATTCCAGTGCAAAGCAGCTACTTAAGATATTGTTTAATCGAATTATTATTTGTTTTCCTTCGATATTGCTTAAAGTTCAGGCTTGAATACGAAGAGCTTCCTAATTCACAGGTTTGGGCCACCGTACTTGATAAAAAATTACATTTAAAAATTAAAACGAACACTCGATTCGATCTACAGCTAATACGAAATAATTATGGTTTAATAAATAAGAAGTTTGTGGACCTGAGATCCGTAATTCCTTAAAATAAATAAGAAATACCTCAAAATGAGGATAGCTACTGAATTGGGCGAATTAAATTTCCCAAAAGAAAAAGTACTTTGATTTCAGTCCAAATCATGGACATGAAAAGGAGAGGAGGAACTTAACAAGTGCAAGTAGAATTGAAAGTAGTTTCAACTCGACACTCGATAGGTAAATGATATTTAACATTAGTGAGCCAGAAAACAATTTTTACTAGGAGTAAACGTCTCACAGCTAGTAATTATTCCTGTTTATTATCTGCTGCTTATCCTGGTGTTTTTTTTTAGATTATCACATTTTAATTAGAAAGACTACTAACAAGGGAAGTGCGTGACCTCGAACGCTGAGAACCCCACGAAAATGTGCTTAGAATATAAATCGCTCATGCCAAAAACAGTGGTATGAGTCATTCTCATATAAAACTACATGTCTTACAACGACAGACATTTGAATGATCACCTATTGAAGTTCCAAGAGAGGAACTTTGGTAACGCGAAGAAACAAAATATCGATATAAGAGGACCAAAAACACACATATTTCAATGTCGTTTTGTTTTATTTTAAAAGTTTGTAATTGTGACAGTCTGTTTCCCTTGAAGTGAGCTCGATCTCGCCTTTTGGTAAGGCGTGCAGTTTTGCATGAGAATGACTCATACCACTGTTTTTGGCATGAGCTATTTTTATTCTGAGCACATTTTCGTGCGGTTCTCAAGCGTTCGAGGTCGTGCACTTCCCTTGTCAGAAATTTAACAATTAAATAAAATTACCTAAAAATGTTGGTATTAATTGAGGAGCTTAGTTTCAAAATCCGCCATCTCCAAAAATTGCAAATTCCGAGGCAATGGAGTTTTTGCTAAGTTCAAATCAAAATGCGCCGTTTGCATACAGTTTAACTTCAAAAACAATGTATTGCGATACGATTCGATACGAGTGCTGTTTCAAAGCCCGCCATTTCCAATGCGAATGCATTAACAAACCCCTATTTTACGAAAATTTATTTTTGGAGATGGCGGGTTTTGAAACTAAGCTCCTCAATTATTTAATTTATTACAATTCTGTTAAAAAAATTACTAGAACTAAACAAATTCTTTATCCTTTCAAATCTTTTATGAGAGTAGGTTATGTTTTTAAAGTGTGGTTTAACGGGAGTGAAAGCTACAATAGACAAAACCAAATAAGGTAGCATCAACAAGAGAGATTCTTAAAGTACTGAACAGATATTGCAGTATAACAATACAAAAATTCTTAAATGGGTGCACTTTTAACAGCAATCTGTTATCCTTGTAGTCCCTATGTTTACCTGAATACGTGAAACAACTCGACACCTACTGGTTTTCAATTTTCCTTTAATACACTTAACAAGTGTTAATTATAAATAAAATCCATTTTCAATTAAATCAGTCAATTATTTCGACTTATTTGTTTTCGTCATTTGTATTTCACAATTTTCTTGTAGATTTATAAATATGATTTTTATATAATAACAACAGTGAATTCTATAGGGAATTTTTTTCTTTTACAAATGAGAAAGAACGTCATGAAAGAATAAGGATGACTTACTGCTGGTAGCTAACGGGAGACATATCATCTGAACTAGAGCTGATGAAACTCGTGGCCGAATGAAGAATTCGGACGATGTCATTCTCCTGTCTTTTGAAGGAATCCATCATCTGTACTTCAGTATCACTTTCACTTCTCAAGCCAGAATTATCAGCGGAAAGAACATTATTGGGTTTAGAGGCTTGACTGGATGCTCTGAAAAATAAATTGCTTATGTTTAGAATTTATATGCATGCGAATTAATAATGCATCAATTACAATATAGATATTATTCGGTAGAAAGTTGTTACTTTTTTATTTAATTTATATTTTTATTTTATTTAACAACGTACTATTCCAAATGAATATTTTTCTTCTCTGTCTGTTTCAACTCACATTAAAACGATTAGACGATTTTCTTATAATTTGCTACGTACCGAATTTAAGATATAACTTAAACATAGGAATATTCAAAAACTTCTTAAAATGCAATAAATCTATAAATCTTCACACATTCTGTAATACTACTTAACAACATCATCCTACTGGCTATTAGAATATTAGAAGAAAGAACATTTGAAAAAAAAAGGGCATTTATTTAGAAAAATAATTTTAAATTTTAAATTTTAAATTTAAATTTGTAAATTGAACTTTTTAACTTGAACGTGATTGAGTCCACGTTCCTTGATTGTTAGATTTTTGGATTGTTATATTATTATGTATTTAAGGCTTAGGAAAGAGAGAATTTATTTCTCTATTCCTTAAAATTGTGTAAATGGCCCGATGAAGTCTTAGAAATAAGACGAAATATAGCCAGTAAGAGGATGTTGTTAAGTAGTATTAAAGAATGTGTGAAGATTTATAGGAATATTCAATTTTGTCTCCATGCCATCCCTCAAAAATGATCCCAATAATCTTCTGTAAAATTTAGTACGATAGATACTGAAGTTATAACATCTCCTGAACACAAACTTCCCATTTTCCCAACAAAATACGGAGTGGCCATAATGCACCTTTTCAGAGGTGTTTAGAGCCCAATTACCAAACATCTTTTGGGTCAAACTCCACCAAATTTTGTGTGAACACTATTTAGACCACAGGGTTTTGATTTCTAAAGAAAAACAATGGTTCAAAATTTCGCCACCAGGGTAAAGAAAATGGCGCTGGAAGCACGGAAATATGCAGATTGCAGTAAAGTGACATTATAGACTG
Source organism: Thereuonema tuberculata (assembly GCA_023159025.1). Taxonomy (NCBI): domain Eukaryota; kingdom Metazoa; phylum Arthropoda; class Chilopoda; order Scutigeromorpha; family Scutigeridae; genus Thereuonema; species Thereuonema tuberculata. The sequence goes on from JAFIDM010000002.1 coordinate 5,521,129, forward strand.
AAGGATATAAAAAGATGAAAATGAACAGCGTGTGTTAGGTCTGACTGATGTGCTATGGTTGGACGGTGGTGCTTTGATGTTACTCCTTCGCTATTCTAAATTTTCGTGATCCTGCTTTGCTGATGAACTTTACTATCAAAAACAGCCTTGCTTCTTCCGCACTTCGGGAAAACCCGAGGTTCAAAAATTTAAGGAAAGGCCCAATGACGATCACAAATTCCCGAAAAATGATTTTGCGATTTGAGAATACTGGGATCGTTACAAATGCTGCCAGGACGAGAACGCAAACCGACATCAAACTAACAACTTGAAACAGTTGCAACTCTTGCACTGGAACCAAACGATGCACCCGCGTCCAGCCGTGTACGGGCAGTATCCAGGCAATTTGATACCCCATATACAACGGTGTGGAAAATCATGCGTAAACTGTTGAAGTTTTTCCCCTACAAGATCAGCCACACTAAACAACTGCTTAGAGGAGATTTGGACCCTCGTCTGAACTTTTCTGTGATATTTCTAGCTCGAATGGAAGTCGAGGATGAGTGGCCCTGGAACATCCTATGGAGTGCTGAGGCACATTTTCATCTTAAAGGAATAGTAAAAACACAGAATTGCTGCATTTGGAATTTGGAGAATCCTTATGTGTCTCAGGAGATTCCTTTGCTCTCTTCCAAAGTTACAGTGTGGTGAACTTTACTGCTTCGTTCATCATCGGTCCGTACTTATTTGAAGAATTAACACCAAACGGTCCCGTAACTTCCTCCATCAATGCTGTGAGGTATAAACGAATGCTGCTTGATTTTGTTATTCCATAACTTCAACAACGTTGATACCTCGAATCTACCATATTTATGCAGGATGTAGCACCCCCTCACATTGTACTGAATTGTTGGTACAACAAGTCTTACGGCAGCATTAATTTTCACAGAAGACAGACTAATTACTCGAGCGTTTCCTAAGAGTTGGCCAGCCCGTTCGCCTGCTCTCACTCTGTGACTTTGGTTATGGAGATATTTGAAAAGTTTATTGTGTCAAGGAGGCGTAGGATAACTTAGTAACGTTAAAGAAAATAACGCTGTACATAAGACAAATCACCAAAGATCTGTTCAGTTCTGCTGAAGGAAATGCTGTTTATAGAATGCAGTTATTGGAACATTTGCAAGGAAAACATATTGAATCACATTTGTAAATGATGCCGAATTACTATTGATTGTAAACTTTATTTATTACGCCCAATTTTCTCTACATATGTAGCTTACAGCGCCTTTTTTTTCCCTGGTGGCGAAATTTTAAACTAATATTTTAAAGGATCCCTACCGAAGGGTGGTTCGAAAAGTATGTAGTTATTTCCCATTTTTTATCATGTTTGTTCTCTATGTGCTATTTGTAGTTGGCATTTTTTATATTAATATTTTTTTTCTTTAGAAACCAAAACCCCTTGGTCTAAATAGGTTCACACCAAATTTGGTGGAGTTTGACTTAATAGATTTTTGGTAATTAGGCTGTAAACACCCCCACTTCAATTATGGACACCAGATCATTCAATTCGCATTCCATACTTGAAGTTTAATTAAAGTACTCTCATTTTTACAAATCACTGCTGCATTTCTAAAGCTTTTCTATAAGAATTTTAAGTCATCTTCGTGCGCTAACTTCAGACAGGAACCCATTCGGAAAGGTTTCAAGTAAAAAAAGTTAGTTCGTCTCTAGTCCGGCAACATGCATACTATATTTCAAGAAGATCTAATTCAACGGGCAAAGAAGTTATTAGGGATCAGATAAATACCCACACGCACACATACTGATTGATTTGATAATGAAGTAGGAACCCTTACTTCTCTAGTTCACCTTCAAAACTTAATAACATTACATTAACAATAATAAACCACCAATTAAAACCATTAGCTTTAACTTTTAAGATTTCATCAAATTTGTGAACTTTTTTATTACTTGGTTTCATTTGTTTTTAAATCAGATCTATAATTTTTAAATCTACTATCCTAATTATTTTTGGATTATTTAATCATTTATTGTTAATTTAATTCTTTTAACCTTATGTGTGCATATTTAATCATCTTTTACCTGCTTTATTATTAATTAAAGGCAATATCTCAATATGTGGTTTTCTTCCCCTCTATCCCATATGAAGTCTCTACTTCTACATAATTAATTCCTTATTTATTTATTTTCTTATAATTATACCTACATGAATTCTACATTTTTTTCCGCTAAATTTCTATACTTAATAAGTTTGTGTTTTCTAAATTTATATATCCCGATTGATGAACTTTCTGCCCGCGAATTTCTTCATGTAGAATTTATTTAAACTATTTTTTAAAATTCCATTTTTTATAAAATTCATGCTTCCTTTTCCCTCTTGACATTCCAATTTAGTTTTCCCTTTGAACAATTATAAATGCCTCTTTGATTTCTCTTTCTTCTCCATATTCCTTTCCTCTTCCAATTCAAGTTATCTATGGCTAAATTACTGCACTGATTTAGCCATAGATAAATAGCGTGAACCTTTTCATTAATAGCAAACGCAACGACTATTAGTCGGATAGAGATGCTATCAACAGGATTTTTCCACGGTTTCTATTACATACAAATTAATTGTAAAAAAAAGCTTATGATATTCACAAGTCAGTGTTGCAGGTTAATAAATTGCAACATTTCCTGCATGTCTATATTTCGTTTCTTTCTGAACTTGCAGGAATTCACTAGTCGTACAATGTCGTAAAAAATACTCCCAATTCAAAGTTTATAACAGTTCTAGAAAGATATGAAGTGTTTACAGAGTGCTAAGGTAACAAATTCTCCCACAATATAAGCGCATTCTGATAAGCGCGAAAGTCATCTGAGTTGTTACCTTAAGAAGAGGATGGTATTGCCAAAATTCTGTGAAGGAACCATTTTAGCAGTACGTTGAGAAAATGAAGCATCTCATCTGCTTGAAACTCGAACATGAAGAACTACTAGACCATAGTTTTTCATATCGTTTTGGAATGACCAAGAGATCAGCTTACAAGCCTTCCCTACAGACAATATCTACCATTAGGAATTACTTATTTATAGTGTCCGTTTCTTCTCTTCTTCCTAATCAAAGACCAACGTTGCCATTGTTAGAAGTGGTTTCGTATACGAATAAAATACAAACCTCTCGTATTCAACGACTTCAATGGTCATTCTCTTCTATTGGGCACGTTAGTCTAGGGTTTCGCACATGAAGAAGAAATGAGGTAAGTTGTAATCAAGAGTAATTGTAAAGGTTGCAGCAGCCAATGACAGATGTCATGCTGTTGAGGGCAAGTAAGTTATGGCAGTCAAAAGCCAGTTAGCATACCTTGTACATTTTTCAGTACTAAATTGAACGTATAAGTTAATATCGCCACATACCAAACACGTGAATGTCTACATCTCAAGCAACATCTTCAACTCTACACTCCTGTAAAACATGTATAGGAACTTATAGCCATGTTAGACGTCATTTCAGCAATCGCTTGTAATAAAAATACAGTAGGCACTTCCCGAAATCAGATGCTGGTAGTACAGTGGACTTTCCTACTAGTGGTTTTCAGAAAGCTTTACAATCATTGCAGAAAACTTTATAGTTAAATAAAGATGCTTTTGTCTCCTACTAATACACATTTTTTTGGTAATACTATTGCTATTATATTGTAATGTTTTACTGTCTATTCCATTCACTAATATCAGGTAAAATTTTCCAACAGTTTTTTGGTATTTTAATTTCAGTCTTTGAGAACACATAGTGCATATTATTATAATAAAGTATCCATCTATTAAAGTATTATATGTTGCCATTTTAATACTTAAATGACTAAATGTAAGGATGTCCCGAAATTTGTTCGAAAGAAATTTGTTCGAGGTCATTTGTTCGAATGGTAATTTGTTCGAACGGAAAAATATTCGATAGGGAATTAGTTCGAACGGAAATTTTTTCGAATCGAACATTTCCTAGTGGTTGTTCGAACAATATTCTCTTTAACAATTTCGAATATTTATCTAAAGAAAATACATTTATCATCGCGTAAACAATTCTTAAGTTAGTTATATGCAAGGAAAGTGATTAGTATTTCATTAGCGATCCCTGGTTTAAATGATTACTTTAATACAATTGTTTTTACGTGCGTGATTTATTTATAGAAAGTTGAAATTAAGCCAACGCACAAAACTACAATAAAAATTACAAAATAAAAATTACAAATAAATCAAAAA
>JAFIDM010000002.1:5525764-5558483 GCA_023159025.1 Thereuonema tuberculata
ACACGTGGATTGGTCGCCCAGATCGCCGAAATCGACGTAGTCAACCAAGTTTCCCCATCACTATGTGGAACTGCTTTGAATCCGTGATAGACGGCCAACCAAAAACCAATAACTCAATAGAGGGATGGCATCGCGAGATTCAGTGGCAGATTGGGGCAGAGCATCCGACAATTTGGAAGTTTTATACAACTAATTGCAGGTCAAGGCGGGCAAAATGGAAGAAAGAAGTATAAGGACAGCGCGGCGGGGTTATTAAATGTTGTAAATAGATATGTAGCGGGATGTAATATTGTTACTTGATCTGCGTGGCGTTGCCCATAATATTTCGTATTAAAATTTATTGGATATATATGTATCTTGTAAAATAAAATACTTGATTATACAAAATTTTATTACTGATCTTCTCTTTCGAATATTTTTCTTTTACAGCATTTTTCCATTCAAACAAATTACCGTTCGAACAAGTTACCGTTCGAACAAATGCCCTCGAACAAATTACCATCGAAGAAATTTCTTTCGAACAAATTTCCTGGTATCAAATGTAAGTACATTCTGGGTGATTCATAGGTACTGGTGTATGGATGAGATTGTTTTGATTTAATTTGCATTGTTTCATTTTCTCTTAAATATTACGACAAGGTGTATATGTATAAATCTATATACAATTGGTCATAATAGCAGAAAAGCAAATCTCAATGTTTCTAACTGTAACATGCAATAAAGCACAAAAATAGCTACAATATAGTATCTATTCTTCACACTAAATACCTTGACTTATAATGTGTTTTGTGACATTAAAACGATTGGTAAGCATTAATAACTATTTCTCCTCGTTCATAGCGGCATCAAATACCATTTCTTTTTAATTCATGTTTAAACAAATTGGATGACGACTTCATCAAAATAAAATGAGCACCCACAGATAAATATGGAAAAACAGTACATTCTATTCGAGCAGTAACAGTCAGCTAACATACGAAAAATAACAGTGATAGTTACCTATGCAAATCAGTATCTGACTTCGAATGGACGCTACGTTGCAACTGTACATTATGGAACTGGACCTCAGTGCTGGTTCGATCTAGTGATGGGCCTCTCTTCAGTTTTTCGACAGCAGTTAGTTTCAGGGCTTTTTTGATCGCTGGTTGCTTAAAGTTCATCGTAGCTGCCTCACTCAAAGTCGGGAACTCTTCCGGGGTTAGTTTGCAAACCGTAGGAGCCTGTATTTCAAGATATTATAGAATCTTCTATTACTGCTTAGTCTTCAAAATGTCAGTCTACTATTTGTCTAGTTATTTACTATTTACACTTAAAACTTCCACATAGTTGAATCCATAGTTAATGAAGATTACTTATATCTGCTTATCATTAAAATAACGCTTTTCTTAGAACAAAACTGTTATTGGATTATTGGATTTCATTCTTCTTTCCAAGCAAAAATTAATTGCATTTATCTACAAGTTTCTGTTATTGCAGTAGTAATGCAAGGCGATAGTATTTTTTACATGTTAAGTGCTGTCACTGAGATTGAGATTTGTAAAACAATACAGGTAAACAATTTTCCAAACTAATTCAACCTTTACATGAAATGAAAATCCTCTTCAATGTATTGTAGATGATTTTTATTGTGAAAAATACTGATGATATGGCAATCCCATTCTTCCTCAAAACATGGAATTTTTCTAGCACTGGATAAGAGTTTTCTAGCATTGAATTTGATCATAGAACTATAGTAATAAATGGCAACTATTGCCTTTGTAATTGCTTCAGAAAAAGAACAAACTACCAATAACCATCCTTTCACTATGTAAAGTCTTATTTAATGTTTAAAGTATCTACGTTAAGTATTATAGGTAGTTTTAGTATGTAATACTTATTCTAAATAGTTATTAAAGTCTTGCTTGTGTGTTACATCTTCTTCTATATTAGTTATGATCAGTAGCTATTGTCAGCTGCACTTAGTCATTAAATAAACTAGCATAAATGAAATTCAAACTTAGAAGCCATTAAAGGATTTGGAGTTCTTATTTACAGCATGGTGGCTTTCCTTCGCTTTGGCATGAGATGAAGCCATCATTTTCGGTAAGTCTATGTTGTTTGGTACAGCACTCAATGGTATCTCCTTTCGAGGGGAAGCGGATTCCGACTTCAGGTCTTTCTTGTACACTGTTTTATCTGGTGCACTGTCTTTTGTGCTGGAAGATTCAGACAAATCAGGGCTTTTCTCTTTAACACTGAGGCTAGAGGAAGCAAGGAGAGGGACTTCCAGATCCAGGAAGGAGGTAACCGAATCATTGGAAATGGTGAAGTCCAAGCGTTCCCCCTCTTTGTTCGCTTGGCTTCGGGCTTCACGTTGGCTGAAGCAAGTGGCCAGTGGGTTTGAGGACGAAGTCATCCATAGATTGCGCACACTCTGCGAGCTTATGCGTTTATGCAGGCGTCGAATACCTTGCTTGCAACGAGCAGTGGAGCCTAATTTAGGTTTGGGGATTTGCTCTAAATCCAAATGGGTCACGGGTTTATCCAAAATTTCTGCAACAAAAGAAACAATGTCTAAGTATTAATTAGAAAGCAATTTTCAAAAGAGAATATCCCTTAACAGTATAAAAAAATATCATTAAAAGGCCAACACACAAGATTAAAAAAAAAAACATGAAATTAAAATGAACTATGTTTCGGTCCGAACCAGCGAGCCATTTACAAGTGAAATGACATGAGATGATAGGAGATTCCGGGTTCGATAAACGTAGGTATAGTTCTCCCTTGGAGTTGTGTGTGTCGCCATCATCTCCCCCTCCCCCGTGTTTCGTTTTTAGTTTTCTTTTTTTTTTCCCTCTGTCTCGGTTGGTGAGGCATCTTTGCAAGATGTCTTGAGGTTCGCGAAGCCCCTTTCCCGATAGTAGTTTCTCTTAGGTCGCTGCTGGGTGTTTGTGACGTCAGGCTTGGTTGGGGGTTTTCAATCTCCTATCATCTCATGTCATTTCACTTGTAAATGGCCCGCTGGTTCGGGCCAGAACGTAGTTCATTTTAATTTCATATTTTTAAAAAAAAATATCTTTGTATTGGCCTTTTAATCATATTTTTTTAAACTCTTAAATACACACGTAAAAAAGTGCTTCCCTTAACAGTATATGGAAGTAAAATAAAGTTGAATAAGTGTCGCCACCTGTTCAGTCAATAACCGTACTTTTAAGAAAATTATTTGAAATATTATGCAATGTCTGTGCTAATATTACTTCAAAGAATGAAATACATGATGTATATGTTGTAGAAATTAACGTGAGTTTAACGTCAAATTAGGTTAATAGAAAATTACTGGAGTCTTATGTTGATTGAGGTAAGAAGCTAAGAGAAGCTGAAGGAATAATGAATGGAAATAAAAAATTAATGGAAAAATGAATTTCTTAACGTCTTAAAAAAATGCTGTCAACATCCACAATAAATCCATATTTGCACAATGTTGGTTTAAATTTGTTTTTCTTTTTTCTTTTTTTTTGTTTTTTTGTCTTAAACTCGTTAAAAGAAATCAAAACTCCTTTATTTCATTACTATTTTTTATTTATCATTCATTTTTCATTGCATCTTAATCTTCCCTCCACCTTCTCCTCTAAATTTCAGTACAAATATTAACTAATTTCCTTTTTATCATTAATTTCTTTCAATAGACCCTGTTATCTATTGAACAAAATTAATAACTAGGTCTACTTATTTAGTCACAGCAAAAGCGACATCTACCGGAAGAAATAATCCCTCCTCAACAGATGTTAGATTAAATTAGATTAGATTAATTGAAAGTGGGTGGCATGACCGCCGAGCACGTCGACTGAAAGATCTTTTGTACTCTCCCACGGAAAGAAGGACAGACAAAGAGAAAGACTGAGAAAGGATGGTGTGAGAAATGCAGGGAAAACGGGAGAACCCCCTGAAAACCTGCCCAGCGCGGATCGCCACCATCATCGAAACCCACATGAGAACCGAACCCGGGACTCAGAGGTGAGAGGCCAGTGTCTTAGAGACATCGCCAACCGCGCGGCCTTCATCAGATGTTACCTTTTATTTTTCTCACAGGAATTCATTTTAAAAAATCAATTGGATACCTTTGTTGGATATTTATTCTTGTAATAATCAAACAGATTAAAGATATCAGCAATGATATTAAAATGTCTTATTCAAACAATCATTTCTATAAAAATAATATTAAAAGATTTAATATTATTATCGGAAAGAATATGGAACCCAAAAAAAACTAAAAAAATCAGAAAATTGCACAATAAAAAAATAGATAAAGAAATTCATTTGCTGGCGTTCTGCTGGCCTCCAATGAATTTTCAAGGGCATTAAAAGAATGAAAAGCTCTAAGATATACATAAGTAACAATCGGTCCCAGAATAGCTGTTTCATGCTTCGTTGGCGATCATTAGCAGGGAATAGTAACCAGTAAACAACAAGGTCTCAATACAGAGGTCATAGGAATAGTCATCGGAAAGGATATGGAACCTCCAAGGAACTAAAAAAAAAAAAGCAGAAAACAATTCATAATAAGAAAATAAAGAAAGAAATTTCTGTGCTGATATTCCGCCGCTCTGAAATGAATTAACTGTGTAAATCGTGCCAAAACATTCGTTTTTTTTATCAATCCCGTTCACGAAAGTATCAAGGGGGAGTTCTTACGTTCATTCTGTCCGTCTGTCACCTCCTCTACAGCCCAAACTACAAGTAGAACAGACATGAGTCATATCCTTATAACACGTGGAGGTAGGAAAAACTATGAGTCCCAGTCTTCGATCACTTTCTATCTTAAGAGAAAAGGCCTACAATGAAACATGTATGGGGGCGCTTACATTATGAACCAGTTTTTTTTTACCTTGTATTAATAATGGAAATATGCCTCAAATGGAGAAACAAATGCCATTGTGCTGTTTTCAATCTTACCTAGGTATTAAAATTTGTTTTGAAAATACATTAAATTTTTGGCTCATATAGCTTAGGTCAAAAGTTTAAATAATTCGTGCGCATAAAACATCATTACGTGCGTCTGTTAATAATTGCTCATTGGTAGAATGTACGCATCGTAAACAACGTTAAAGAATCATGTTCTCGTCCTCACACGAGGTTAGGCAGAAGCGATCACCAATCCAACGAGAGACAAAGTTGAAATTGGAGCTCAGTTCAACGATCGCCTGCCTTTAAGAGCTAAGAAATCCTATCTCATTTAATAAAGAAATAACCAGGAAAAGTGGGAATTGAAGTCTTCAGTTCTGGCTCATTTCTATATAAAAGCCAATAAAAGATGGGAAAGTCTAGTAAATGACAAATAATGGATGGATTCCGAAATTGGAATAGATAATAACAAATTGCATCATTATTGAAATGTAAAACGTATATTTTTTTACTTCTACAGTGTAACTTATAACAGAAGAATATTTGCCTTAAATAAATTAGACAAATTATGATAGTTTTTTTCTTCTTCTCCAATGCCTTGACTCTTGGCATCTCAAGCCATTGGCCTCAAGAAGAGGGCAGAAATATTTAGCCGAAGAATCTGTTCACCTTACGAGGCAGTTCATATTGTACCCGGAAACAGACAGACAGACGACAAACAATAGAAGAGAGTCAAACCGAATCATTCGAATCCAGATTCAGAGCTTATCAGCCTCGTGGAAGCCGCTGTCTTGAATACAAGGCAAAGAGTGGTTGTATCTGACAGGATTAAATCGAAGCGTAGTACATTTCAGTTTCAAACTTTCAGATATTCAAATACACCTGACTTTGACTAGATTATAGACAATTTCTAAATAATTTTGTAACTCATTGTAAGTACTTAAAATGATTATGTAAAAATTGTAGAAATCTGTATATAGGGTGCTTAAAAATTCCCTTTACGTTAATTTCCTAAAACTTTAAAAGATAGGTCAGGAATACAAAAAACAAACCGTATTCATAGTGAAACGTATCTCCGCAAACGGCACCCGAATGTCCTAGAAGGTATACTAAGATTCAGAAATAAAAGGTAACAAGTAACGTAGACAACATGTTGACAGTAAGGTGTACACTTACAGGTTCACAGAAGGTGCTCAAAGTTCCTTCCACTAACAGTAAAATATCACGCCTGATAATGTATGGATTGCCGAACATGTGTAAAAATGCTAGCCTTTCGAAGACACACCCAGCTGCCACAAAGACTCTTGAGACGAGGTCAGCGTCACAGGCAATGGGGGTCTCATAGACGATGCGTTTGAGGAAATCCCAGAGTAAAGCCCATTGCATATGGATCCGAAAATCGGATGGTCGGATCCACGAATCGGACGTATTCTCTTTCACATGGCCACAAAACTCTCTCCGACGTCGTCTAGACAACATGTAATATTCAAATCGTTCGTAAAAGACGACGTTTCGTGACCATGTGAAAGAGAATACGTCCGATTCGTGGATCCGACCATCCGATTTTCGGATCCATATGCAATGGGCTTAAGAACGCGATGCAGGACAACTCACACTGCTTAACTAATGTGCTGCCAAATACCGCTCTCTAGCACATACATTCCACTATGAATACGGTTTGTTTTTGTGTTCCTGACTTACTTTTAAAAGCTTGCACAGGGAATTTTGAGTCACCCTGTATAGAGTAAATGTAATTTCTGGACAATAACTCTGATCAGGTCTTGTCTTAGCTACCAGATTCAGAGAATAATTGTGTTCCTCTCTCTGACCGAAATAATATTGATAATTAAAAATTAGAATTACTATTTTGAACATCAGTTACAAAAAAAAAATAATACTAACCTAGATAATCAAAATACATCTCGACATCTGGAGGAATGATTTTGCTAATATCTTCACGACTTCGAAGACTTTCCAGGAATTCAGGATAAATACAAAGCAGCCAATTCGTCCATGATACACAATTGTCCCTCCAGACGGCACTGTTGAGAACTTTCTCTTTCTTATGTAATAAAGGAAGTTCCGATGGAGTCGTCAGAATGTCTCTGACAAGTCCATTAAATCTTCTAAAAAGATACAAAAAATGCAATATATTAATAAAAAGGCTTATTTCAATTGAAACCTCATACAATTAAATTTAATCAGTGAAAAACGAGAACAAAATCTGTCTGCAAATCTTTAAGCAGCTTAGGATAGATGCTGTATCCTTAGATGCTCAGAATAATTCTGTGTTAAAATGAATTAACTAGATTTATTAAAAATATTTAAACAAAACACACTTTTTTAATATTAAAAAAATTAAAACGTACATATTACTTTCCGAGACATAACCATTATTATTACCTAAGAAAATAATTTCAATTTTAGACAATTAATACAAGCAAATGCCAATTTTATTATAAAAAGTATATTAATATACACTGTATTGGTATTATGTATTGTATAAGGAAACTATTTTCTATTGGTATTATGTATTGTATCAGGAAACTATTTTCTAATTTAAAAAAAATGTATTCTTTATCAATTCTCTGAATCATACAGATAGATAAACAATTTCATTTCGACTGATTGTAATTTATATTTTTTTTTTCCTCTCAATAACAGAAGGATTTTAAAAGTAGACAATAAATGAAAGTGATTCTAAGTCAAGAATATAAAATAAATAAAGTAGAAATGGGAAATCTATTTTACTTAATTAATATTAGCCAGAAAACCCAGTTTCAAACTTATCATTCCTCATCAGATGGAGTTAGACTTAATGCATTGATTGATGGCTCAGATTCCACTTACAAATATAATTAGATACAAATTGAAGGGATAAGTGGATGAAGGTGTTATGTTACAATTTGTAAAATATTGAGTTTTTTTTATGGATGAATAAAGTTTTGTGCAGCTTTAACACATATTTTCATTTGGAGAGTGTTGGATGCATAGATATCCGGTGGATAAAGGTATTTCTAATACAGAAAAATTGACAAAAACTTTTAACCGATTTTTCTCAAAAGTATATTTTTGTAACATACCACCTTCATCTACTTGCCTCTTCAATTAGAAAATTACTCTGCTAAGACATCAATGTTTAAAACAGAATTAGGGCAAAAAGCTTAACGCGCATGACAGGATAAGATTTAGCTAAAAAAAGATAAATGTTTCTCGCTTAGAAATGACTTTTAAGCATCAGATAGTTGAATAGTTTTGTTTCGTGTTTTTGATTTTTGAATAATTTTTATCATTTGTGATTTCTGCTTCAGTGTCATTGGGTAAATGATTATTAAATCTACCTATTGAACTCCAGGCAGCTGTGCTAAGTTTTCTTATCAATAAAATCATTATTAAAAGTCCGTATTTTTATCTTATACTTAGTCTCTTAGGATTAGGATATATTTGTATTATTTTATACATACACAGGGTCAAAAGACCCACAAATTCGACTGAAATTTCCTATGGGGGGTTCTTGTGCTTTTCCCATTGTTGGATCTTGCCTGTACACCTCAGTGTATTCCTAGAGGGAAAACAAATAGAAATACATTATTCTCATCCAATTAAAAAAAAAAAGTTTACGTTTAAAACAACAACGATACAGTTAGTTTGCCATCCATCTCGACTCTTAATAGTAAAATATATATATTTTGTTTTGAGGGGGGGGGGGAATACAGTAGAGGGGATTATCAGCATCTGGTGGTAGATACGCATTACAGAATATAGATAAATTATACATCAGAGTAAATTAAAATTTTATAAAATTGCATAGCAAAACAAAAATAATTAAAAATAAGTTCATTTGGATTTTCAGTACTCTCCTCCACCTACAATGAAATCGGATAGCCTGGGGTATACGATTGCCTGTTTTAGCTTCAAATGAATTTTCCGGAAATCACTTCCTTTTGTAGTGTCCATAAGAAACAATTTACTATTATAATGGATGATGTGACATGATGTATGGTTTTATATTTTTCATTTTTTAATAAATGAGTTATTTTGATTTTGAATCAAAGCACAAGAAAATTGATGACCTGGTGAAAAGGTCAAGGGGGGGGGGTACACGACGGTCATTTGATTAAATCCCTGTCAGATTATACCCATATACATTCTGCACCATCTCACATTAAATAGGCATCAGAAAAAGTTAGTATAAATTTTTGCATTGAAATTATACTTTTCGAGATAATCAAAGTTTTATGCATCGGGAAAGAATCATCAAAAAGTATTAGAAGGAACGAAAAGAATTAAAAACTAAATCCATCTAACGCTAAAACTGACAATGGTTTATAAAAGGTGTTAAAAATGTGTAGCCTCCATTTCAACATACGCCTAATTAGTAAGCTACGCTGAGCTATTGTTACTGTATCATAGTTACGAGCGGATGGAGATTGTCTATGACATAGTACTGCACGTCTAGTAAAACAATACAATTTGTAGCTTATTTAATTAAAAAAACAACTGTCAATGAATCACCTGTCGTGAAAAATAACAATATTTTCTACGTGGGAACACGTTTCGATCATCCCTTCCTGACGCATAAAACCTGGTTATCTCGAAAACTGTAAGTCAGATCAAAAAACAATTTATTCTAACTTTTTTGAAGCATATTTAATGTGGAATTCTGAGGTGGGAAGTAAATACGGGACACCCTGTACATATAAGTACAGGTATATCCCACAGCTCCATGATTGTCCATGAGAGAGCTGAAGGTAAGGTCCCCAACGCTTCAGTGACTAGAGACTGAGATGAGGTAGAATGGTCAGCCCATTTCCGTTTGTTTTGTTCGTACTTCAGCGACATCTGAGAAAGCAATAAGAATTACTTATCTAAAAACCTAAGAACTTAAAAAAAAAATAACTAAAACCCACTCTACTGGTTTCTGAATAATGGTCGTTAAGTTATGCCTTCGTAAGTTGAACCTTTCTTTTCTATAAGCTCAGTGTTATAAATTACTTGCTACTTAAATCACATCTCACACCATGAATACCAAAAATTAAACAGTTCAGAAAGAAAGCATCAAAAAATTGTTTAGAGAGGAATTAAGATACGACAGACGATGAAGCTCTCTCCCGCATGGACATCCTCTGATGATATGAACTGCCGTGAAGAAGAGTATGATCCTATTGCAGAAACTCTAGAACCGAATGTTGATGATTACATATTCAGTGGAACAGCCAGTATTTTATATGGGGAAAATAATAAAACAGAAAGATAAGGATTTCAGATCAGCTATCTCAGAAAATCAGTGAAAGACCCCAGCAAGTTTCTATTTGAGTCAGATATTAGTATCTGTAGTAGAGACAGGAATAACGATGGTATTACCACAACCTCTAATTGCAGATAAAATTAAATGATTAAAATCATATCTTCATTTTGGCGTTAATCTGCATAAATTAAATTTCCATTAATTAGAAGAAAGATGTAAGAACTATCGTTAAAAATCAATTTCTGATTGAGGAAAACAAATGGATTGTTTTAGTATAAATGTAAGTGTGTGTAAAAGTAATATTTTTACTTTTAATTATATGTTACAACGTGCCCCCTAGTGTGTTTCACTTTGTCCCAGTATGAGATGTAGTGTAATAGATTACTCTATATATCTTTAATTATTGTGAAAGATAATGGGTTAATGAAATCAATAGACATATCTATCTATCTATCTATCTATCTATCTATCTATCTATCTATCTATCTATCTATCCAGTAACAGAATGTTTTAAAAAAGAATTATTTCATTAATTACATAAACATTGGGAGATTCGTTAAAATTAAACTTTTTTATTACCCTGTGCCCCAGGCTTCCCTACTCAGTTTTAGAGTGCCTAATATGAAAATTTCTTAATAAGAAATCTAAATGAAACATATACGACTCAAAAAATATCTTCCAAAAAATTAATTATAATATAGAAAGGTTACAAAAAAAATCCAACTTCAGAAACAGCATTTTGTTATTTCTTATTGCAATATAATATGGACTAATTTAGATTATTGATACAACTTCAAATATATATACATATTAATAATAATACACTATTCAAAAACACTATTCATCTATAGTATTATTCACGAATTTATTCAACTATACTAACTTGGATAAAAATAGTTTATATTTCTGTATTTAATATCGTACATACTTATAAGCAAAAAAATCCATTTTAAATTAATCTAACCAATATATGGTTGTTAAATAAACTCTACTAAAAATTAAAAAAACTGTTGTTTTTTTTTTTTTAATTTTTTATTTTATTTTATTGAGGAATATTTTTTTTAATATTCTCAGGCATTACTTCAATACTCACCAACTGCTTGGAATAGCCATGTTCGAGAAATGTTGCTTCATATGCATCGGTGCTAAAAAATCAAGTACACAACTAGTTTAGTAACTGAATTAACTACCATAAAAACAAAGTTATGTTAATAATAATAATTCAAAATTAAGATAAAATTCTATATCGTTACTTCTCTGGATATCCTTTGCCGTTTGCATGCGTCTGTTAAACATAAAAAAATACTTCGAACATTTTAAATATTCAAACTTAACGGAATCTAGTGTAAGACGCTTCGATTCCTGGCTATGAAAAATGAATGAAACAGTTTTTAAATCTCAAAAAAATTAAACATTTAATTATTGTACGGGGATTTAAAATCTTGTAAATATAAGTTCTACAAAGATCCAAACTATGATAATTCATTAGCATGTTACGTTGTAATATTAAAGGCTTATCTATAAGTTAAAAGTTTTAAATTTACACGGAGTAAACATGGCAGATCATTGTACATGAGATTTTGTGTAGTAATGATATAGTTCTGAAACACCAGTGGAACAAGGGAGTACTAAAGATTAGAAACATTATAAAGGTGTATTTGTTATTTTGACTTACCTATCATTGTAGTAATCAAAGGAAAGATCTCTGTCCAGGTTAGTGGAACTGTCAGTGGGGTCGAAGAATTTGTGACGATGTAGAAAGTCGCCATTCTTTTCCAAGGAATTGAGTGTAGCGTCCGGCACAAAGGCCTCTTCAGAGCCACTGTCATACTCGTATTTGCCATATTTCGCCAAATGACTGAACGGTATTGTGTCTAGAACTGTTTTCTTCCTCTCCAGACGAATTTCGGCCAGGAGGTCGAGGACCGAGGTCTTTTTGGCTGCCTCTGCGACGCGGTGAAACTGTACCCAAGCCCTCTGGCAGGCCTCGCGCAAATAATCGTTGCTTTCCGACCAAATGCCGTCTGCAAAAAGGGAGAGGTTGATCAGGGCGACCTCCTGTACCGAATGTTCGGGAGCGTTGCGTTTTCGTTTCTCCTTGTCATGGACTCTGTCTGGCATTAGATTTTAGGCATCAAAAAATAGAGATTTGGGGGTCGTTAACAGTCGTTTTTATGTCACGTCAGGAAAACTGTGGGTTTGTGTCATTCCGCTCTTAATTTGTGAACTGGTTGACAGGGGCTGCAAAAATCGAGGAGGGAATCTACAAAATATTTGGTCCAAATTTATCTTTGGGAAGGATCAAATTTCCTGGACCAAATTTCGTAATTTGGTCGCTATTTCTTTCCATGATTGGCGGATTTTCCTATTCGTAGTTCTAGATCGAGACAATACAAAAGCCATGAGCTGCGTGAACACTGATTAACAGTCAATGATATCCAACAAATGAAACAACAATGGCTGTGCATACACACTCCATTGTCGAGAACCGTCTGTTACTCAGTCCCTCTGTAGCAACGCATTGTTGATTTGTTTTTTAAATCCTCAGCTTAGTAGCGGTTTAATTCACTAATATCGTCATGCCATGATTTTTTTGAATATTTAATTTCATGGAAATAATTTACGTTAACGACTATAAAGGCTAAAAAAAGGGCTACATGTGTCTAATCTGTTTATCCGTCATACAGAACAGGTAATTTTTAAAACAAGAGAACTTATTCGGCTTTAAGAATGCTAACTCTTCAAATGTGCTCACAATTCACAAAATATGAGTTTTCAGAAACGCGATACTTTTTGGGAGAAGGAAATATCCTTGATTAATTTTAATGAAGCCTAATGAACATGAATTAGGTTCATGTTATTAAATTCATACAGTTATTGACAACAGAAATTGGTTTTGAAATTTATAGGATCAATAGATTAGATTTAAGAAATCCAAAGTCTTTTTAGGAGAGAATGATAGTGTTGGTTTTAGTTTTAGTTCATTTTCAGTTAAAATTAATTTTTGAAATTATGTTTATTTTAATGAAACGATAACTGTTTAGTGTAATTAAATATTTCTTTATAAATTTCATAAAGAATTTCTTTATACATTTTATTAACTGGCCACTGGCGCGAACTTAATTTCCCCACCCAGTTTTATTTAGAAAGTGAATTTTAATCATGTTTCCGTAATATATAAATTAATTTAAATACCTTTTACTTAAAGCAGAAAAGAATTGTTTTGAACTTTTCTGATTTATTGTTATTTTAAAGTAAGTTATTATAAGGAATTTGAAGAGATTCCAGCATTTATACAAATCACATTTGTCCTCCAAGCACCTTCCAAAAAAGATATAAATAGAGTTATAAATTTGAGCAGTTTGTGAATCCAAGTACAAAGCTTAACCATTAAGTAATAAACAGCATTGATGATAGCACAGGCAGTATATATTATTAGAGCCAGAAAAATATTATTTAAAAGCTTAGATTTAGAAAGTTTAAATACCACGATCTTATTTTTCTTAGCTTCATTACGAGATAAGCGTGTTGGATTCCAGGCTTTTTGGTTTGTTAAATGTATACTTGTATACAACCACAATTAGCCACCTGTACCCTCGGGGGGAAAAAAACCGGTACCTACACTACAGAGGGCTGGGTGGACTCTAGGACTCCCCTGGAGGAGAATTCAGCAAGGGAAATCTCTGACCTCCGCAGACATTGAACCTGGCTTCTCCAATCAGCAGTCCAGCACCTTACCACTTGGCTACCGGACCTCCTCATCTATAAAATGTTAAGTAAAATATTTAGAACTGTTTATTGAGCAATGTCAAAAAGTATCTTCTTTTAATTTTCTTCGGGTTTTCTCGAATCTTTGTCTTGTTATTTATCTTTGTTTTCTTACAGTTTGGCTTCTTCGGGTTACACTTTATCGAACTATATCAATGGGGTTTCTTCGGATTCGGAGATTTCTTCACTTTTAATTAAAAAATAACTGCATATATGCTATTCATTGTAAAGGACATCAGAGCGTCTATTTTGGGGAGACCCGCAGACCTCTGCGCATCCGGCTCAAAGAGCGCGGGAACGCAGTTAATAAGCACAATTTCCTTTAAAATTTTTCATTATCTTCTTTTCATGTAAAGATATTAATAATAACAGATCCTAAATTTTAATAAAAGCTTGGAAGTATAATTTATTTAAAATATTCCTAAAAGTCAATATTTAATGCTGACCTTGGCTCATACAGTCACAACAGAATTTGGGAATTATGTACTTTTCCGTACTTGAAAATGTAACTGTTATCTGAACTTAGCACAACCCCATCTACTTGAGTATCCTAATCAAATCTTTGTAGTCTTTGAGCTACTACAAGATAACAATATTATCTCGATAACAGAGAAACATTTCTGACTACAATAACGGCAGCTTGTGAATCATCGTCACAGATTATACAGTACAGTGAATCACCTTGAAAACATACCTTCTTATTCCAAAAAAAAAGAAGAATAAGATAGCTCCCAATCAGTTTATTTCGATGTTTATTTGTTTTTAAGTATGCTTCATAGTTGATACTTTAGTTAAACAATAATAAACAGTGATAAACAATGTTCGATAAATTTATTTATTACTAGGCCATCCCCGTGTACAAGCGCTTGTTTTTCTATATCATATAGAATTTGATTTTAAAAGTAAGAATATAATATTATATTCTTATATTAAGTATAATATTACGTTTCGGCAATTATAGTTCTAATTGTCATTTTCGAAATACAAATAAACAAACAGATCAGAAATAAATAAACAATCTTGAGATTCAAATAAAAAGGTTGAATACATTCATTATTGATGGGGGCGAAGGGGAAGGAAAAATAAGTCAAAAAACAATATACTGTAAATTGAGTTGTAGTCCCGTGGCCTAATGGATAAGATGTCTGACTTCAGATCAGAAGGTTGCAGGTTCGATTCCCGTCGTAGACGTTTCATTATAAAAAAAAATTTCAATTTGCCATTCTCTCAGGAAATTGCGCCAGACAGACAGGCAGAGAAATAAAAGATTTAGTAATATAGATTAGAAAAAGTCCTTAATACTGACCACTTGAGGTTTACGCCCTTATCGACGTCACGTATGACGTGTAAGCACATGCGGCGAGAGCTTCATATAACGTTGTGTGAATTACTTAAAAAATCGTCGATTTTTGATATTTCAAGACGGATGGTTCAGTACTGTGCAGTTCCTTATTGTAATAATTCTGTCAAAACGCTTGGAATATCCTTCTTTAATATAATATTTCCTCTATATCTACACTGGTTAAAACAAAGCACATGGCTTTGTTTATCACATGCGAAGCAGTAGCCTAATGGGATATGTTGCAACTACGAAGCCACACCTATCCTCAAGTGGTCCATTAAATTATATCCTTCTTTGAAAATTTATTGCTGTCGTCTTCTTCAATTGGCGATAATCAACTCTACATCCAATCTGAAAATTTTGGAAGCCTTACAATCGTTGTACCCAAATCAAATCTTTTAGTTCAGCTTCTATATCTCCTAGGGTTAAAACGAAGCACATGGCTTTGATTATCCCACAAGCCAAAAAGTAGACTGGTGGGATATTTTGGAACTACGGAGCCCCGCCTATCCTCAAGTGGTCCATTCCAAATAGCATATTATTCTAGATAATTTCAGTTAACTACAGTTTTCCTCTAGCAATACCATCTTTAGTATTCTTTTACTAAATATTTTTGATTTCTTATAAACCTATCCTCAGTAGTAATTGCTGCAATTATTCTATCTAAAACTTTTTCAGATTGAGGAAAATATTTTCCAAGTAAAACATCCAAAAACTTCTGCACGAATAGAAATTTCTCTGTTGAATTCCTGTCGAGTTACATTACATTCAATGGAGGACAGTCATTCACCATTTCTTACAGCAATATTAAACAGATTTTTGTGCGTATCCTTATCTTTTCTTCATCATAAACATCGACCAGAATGGTGATATCCTATCAAAGAGATATCCTGTGATTGGTATGAAGTAATAACAGATTGTTAAACATATATCAAAAATTCCCAAGAGATTTATAGTCTATGAAAGGTGGTTGTTATTATTATTATTATTATTATTATTATTATTATTATTATTATTATACAATGTGTATCACAGCTGCCAGTTCTTTAGCTGGTGTTGGCCTTCAAACGCATCGAATTCTTCCCAAGAATCTAGGATGTCGTAATGTATCGGCGCAAAATATGTGCTGATCCAAGCAGTGCGGCTTTTTGGAGTTGACCGATGGAGATTTTGTCAATATTTAGATCTTGTAAGTGCTTACCAAGGTTTTTTGGTATAGCACCCAGTGTGCCGATAACCACTGGAACCACCACTGCCGGCTTGTGCCATAATCGTTGAACCTCGATTTTTAGGTCTTGATACCGTGTGATTTTTTCCAGTTCTTTTTCTTCCACTCTACTATCACCAGGTATGGCTATATCAATTAGCCATATCTGTTTCTTTTCTATCACTGTCAAATCTGGCGTATTGTGTGCTAAGATCTTATCCGTTTGAATTCTGAAATCCCACAGTATTTTCACGATATCATTTTCAGTCACATTGTTTACTGTATGTTCCCACCAGTTGTTTGTTGTTGCAATGTGATAATTTTTGCAGATGTTCCAGTGAATCATCTTTGCAACTGCATTATTATTATTATTTTTACTTTTATGTTTCAAACCTTGGGTTTCCCCAGCAAAAACAATATGGCGGGTCAAGGACCAAAGCACATACTGCCAAGTGTAAAGATGTCTGCAAGAATGATTAGGGATGTGTGCTTGTGTCCAAAAATTTCCTAACTATGCGTGTAGTGTTGAGTACCACAGCCTTCTGCAGTTGTGCATAAGTGTTTTTGTGAAGTCCTAGTGTGCTGAGACTGTGGTGCAATGTGTGAGGCACCAGACCAGTGGCAGACAGAACGATGGGTACAACACGTACTCGATCCTGCCTCCACTGCTTCTGGAGCTCGTGTGCTAGATCAGTGTATTTACTGATCTTGTCTGCGTGAATTTTCTGCATGTTCTTGCTGATAGGCACTGCAATATCAATTAGATAGGTCTGTTTGTTGACCTTGATGCAGTACAATTACAAAAAAATATCTTTGACTGGAGTAATTGAGCAACTCAAGCCTCACCCAGAGACCTAAGAATTGTCCAAATAGCTTCGTAAAATATAAGTTGTGCCTAGTAATGATGTTTTTTGCAGGTCTGTTATTGAAATATTGGAAAGTTCAAAACCTATAAGGTATGGCACCAAGGGCATCAATGACTATAGGTGTCACAGTGGTACGTTTGTTCCATAATCGAGAAATTTCAATTGTTAGATCCCTATATTTTGTGATCTTTTCCTGTTCTTTCTCAACAATTCGTGCATCTCCAGGTATTGCTACATCAATTAGTAAAACACATTTCTTTTCTACTATTGTTATGTCTTGTGTATTGTGATCCAAATGACGGTCAGTTTGTATTCGGAAATCCCAAAGGATTTTGACCTCATCATTTTCTAACACTTTTTCGATAGTATGTTCCCAACAGTTTTTGGAAACTGGAAATTGATATTTTTTGCATAGATTCCAATGGATAATACTGGCTACTCTATCTTGACGCCTTTTGTACTCAGTTGGAGCAATTTTGCTGCACCTACTAATAAGATGATCAATAGTTTCATCTTTTTCTTTGCATAATCTGCATTTACTGTCGTTACTCACATGTTGTATTCTGGTTTTTATTACATTAGTTAAAAAAGCTTGTTCTTGAGCAGCAAATATTAACCCTTCGGTTTCTTTCTTAATGTAGCCATTTTGAAGTCATTGCCAGTTTCTTGAATTATCAATTTTTCCTTCAATTTGTTTTATATATTGCCCATGGAGTGGCTTGTTTTTCCAGCTATCAAATCGTTGTTGTATGATTTCTGTTTTGTAATCCAGTTTTGATCCAGTAACTTTCAAGATATTTTCCTTACAAACTTCAATCAGCATCTTTTTCTTGCATTTTCCTACATAATCATTTAAACCTCGTTTTTCCTCTTCTACAGTTTGCTTGATTTGAAGTAGTCCTCTACCACCTTCTTTCCTTGGAAGATATAGTCGATCAACATCACTTTTAGGATGGCGAGCACGGTGCATACTCATTAATTTTCCGGTTTTCCTGTCTAAAGTGTCCAAGTCAGCGTGTGTCCAGTCAATGATTCCTGCAATGTATCTAATTACAGAAACTGCCCAAGAATTTATGGCTTTGAAAGTATTACCACCATTTAGCTTTGATTTTAAAACTTTACGGACTCGTTTGCGATTCAGAGCTTGTTTTCTTTAATATTTCACTTAATTCAAATATCCCAAGATATTTGTAGGCATCTTCAATGCTAAGGGACTTGATGGTATTCCCATTTTTAAATATTATCCCCTCAGTTTCCTCAACTTTTCCTCCCTTCATGTTTAGTGTTGCACATTTGTCTAGTCCAAATTCCATTTTAATATCTTTACTAAAAATTCGAACTGTGATGAGAAGGGATGTAATTTCCTTTTTTGATTTCCTATATAATTTAAGATCATCCATGTAGAATAAATGGGAAATTTTTTCAGATTGTTTTGAAATTTCATATCCTAAGGTTGTTTTCTTCAAAATTGACGTTAGGGGAATGAGTACAATAGTAAATAATAATGGTGATAATGCATCACCTTGAAATATTCCCCGTCTAGTTTTCACTTCCCCAAGTTCTTGTCCATTTGATAATAAAGTTGTTTTCCAAAATTTCATGGCTTCTTTCAAGAGATGTCTGATGTTTTCACTGACTCCAAAAATTTCTAAGGATTTTTGAATCCAACTGTGTGGCAGGGAGTCAAAAGCTTTCTTATAGTCAATACAGGCCATACATAGATTAGTTTTGCGTCTTTTTGAATTTTGGAGAATTATTATTATTATTATTATTATTATTATTATAAAAAAAAAAGATCCTTTACTTGGGTTTTCCCAGCAAAGACAACATGGCGGGTCAAGGACCAAAGCATATGTTGCCAAATTTTTAAAAAAGTGTGTTTGAAAAAAATGAAGGGATGTGTGGTTGTGCCCATAAATTTTCTAACAATGCGTGTTGTGTTGAGTACCACAGCCTTCTAGAATTGTGTGTAAGTGTTTTTGTGAAGTCCTAGTGTGCTGAGGCCGTGCTGCAATGGTGAGGCATCAGACCAGTGGCAGACAGGACGATGGATACAACACGTACTCGGTCCTGCCTCCACTGCTTCTGAAGCTCGTGTGCTAGATCGTTGTATTTACTGATCTCGTCTGTGTGAGTTTTCTGCATGTTTTTGCTAATAGCCACTGCAATATCAATGAGATAGATCTGTTTGTTGGCCTTATCAACAAGTGTGATGTCAGGTCTGTTGTGACGTGTGGTTTTGTCTGTGTGAATGGGTCGGTCCCAGTACAGCTTATGTATGGGTGACTCAAACAAACTTTATTAATACGGGACCGTATTAATAAGTGTTTGTGTGCTAGCTGTTGATGCACGATCGACGCTACCTGATTGTGACGATGGAAGTAGTCTGTTTGGGAGAGAAGGGGGCAGCTTGATATTATGTGGTCGATCGTCTCAAGCGTATTATGACATTTCCTGCATGAGTCGTCGTGTGTGTTTGCGTCATGTAGAATGTGTTTCTTGTAGTTGCGTGTGGGGATGACTTGGTCCTGTATAGCGATCATGAACCCTTCGGTCTTCCCAAACAGCTCACCATTCATCAGCCATCTCTTCGACGCTTCCATGTCGACATGAGGCTGGCTGAGTTTGTAGCGATGTCTGCCGTGGAGTTTCCCTGCAAAGACGACATGTCGGATCAAGTACCAAACAATCGAATTTCAAAAATACTACTAACGTCTGTTGATAAGATGAAATAGTCCGGTCTCTTGCGTGAAGTACCTCAGCAACATTACGAAAACATTGCCCTCGTATGGGTGCCTTCAGTTTGGGAAACAGATCAAAGTCACACGGACTCATGTCAGGGAATAAGATGGGTGCTCTAAGGTTTCCCAACGCCCATTACACAAAAAATTCCTTCACCGCTTGAACAACTTGACAACGAGCATTATTATGAATGGGTAGTGGTGGATTGCCCTTAATGAAATGTGGGCGTTTCTTTCGTAACGCAGATGTTTTTCAAGAAACCTTTGATAATACTCGGCATTCACAGTGTGATTCTCCCGAACAACATGATGAAGGATGACACTATCCATGTCATAGGGAACAATCATGATGAAGGATGACACTATCCATGTCATAGGGAACAATCAGCATTACTTTGACTTTACTGGGTTTCCTGTCGTAATTTTTGTGGGCGTGAAGATCCCTTATTCTTCGATTCATTTGATTGTCGTTTTAGTGCCGGTTCGTACTCCAGTGTACCAAGTTTCGTCGATGACAATGAATCGACGAAGAAATGCATTATCCATGTTTCAAGCTTAAGTTTCATTGACTTGCTGCGGAGCATTTACTGCCGCCCTCGGGCGACAACCTTAACTGCGACTCTTTGGCCCCTTCTATATTTAATTCAAACAGCTCCTTGATTGCTGCGCAGCAAATGACTGCACCGACTTGCTGCACAGTCTTCGAGAAGAGAGCACTCAAAACAATTGCCGCAACAGCATATGGTCAGAAGAGAGAGAATTGTGAATGAAAACAAATGCATTAAAAATGTTTCACATTAAAAAAAAAAAATTACGTTCAGATGATTTTTTTTTAATAATCTACATACAGTTGACTCGCGATAATCCGACAGTTACGGGACCAAGGGGGTGTCAGATTATCAAAAATGTCGGATTACCAAAGGTTGATTTTTTAAAACTGAATTTTGAATTCTAATCTTTAAGGCAAGAAAATTTAGGTTATTTATATATAGTACCGTACGTACTACAGTACGTATATTGTTACAATACATATCGAGTATATATTTTACGGCCATTGAGGATATAAAAAAAAAAAAAAAAAAACTCAATTAGGCATAGTTTTACACAAATGAATACGTATGTATGTAATACTAATTTATTACTGCATTTACGTCTTAAAAAAATAAAATTACAGTATATAATTTAAAAATATAATTTTGTGTCTTAAAAGAAAAAAGAAAAATACGTACATATGTATCTACGGCTTAAAAAAATCCGTAATCGTTTTTTGTTTCTTCTTACGTAAAGAGTCTGTCATGGCTTTTTCTTGAATATCTTTTAACATTAAAATGTTCTCGTAGTCGAGTTCCCTCTCCTCACACCAACGCAACGTATCAAAGTGTTTGCAGCCGATGCGGCGCCGGACGACCGAGCGTGTCGGACTGCCAAATGTCGGATTATCGCGAGTCAACTGTATTTTTTTTTTATTTCAATCGATTACATTAAATAAAAATAATAGTTTATTATTTAATTATTCAAATAAAATTAGGAAATATGTTTCTGGATTAATAATCATTTATAATCAATTTAAAAAAAGGA
Organism: Thereuonema tuberculata; assembly: GCA_023159025.1. Taxonomy (NCBI): domain Eukaryota; kingdom Metazoa; phylum Arthropoda; class Chilopoda; order Scutigeromorpha; family Scutigeridae; genus Thereuonema; species Thereuonema tuberculata. The sequence continues at coordinate 5,547,396 of JAFIDM010000002.1, forward strand.
AATTATTCAACTCTAATGCATAACTAATGGCTAGAAAAACACAAACTTCAGTAAGGATTTTCCAAAAATAACTAACATCCAAACGAAAAAAAAGTAAGGCATTTAATATTTTTAATAATCAAAAATATATGTTAAATGATGTATATGAGATACTTTAACAAAATACATAAGTCATATTTTCATTTTAATTTAATTATTTTAAATATCTACTTATTTATTTCTTATCGAAAAATCCTTTCGTAATTTCCGAAACTTTTCTTCTTTCTCATTCATCAGATTGCTAATTGTGTGGTTTTAAAAAATATTAATACTTTTCCTCATTCTCCCCTCTTTGTATCAGGAAATAAGCAATCAATACCAAGAGGATTATCAACATTCTTCCAGATTTAACTTTTTCCCACCCAAAGACAAACGAAAATAAAATCAAATATTTTGTTCCTAAATTATAAGGAATGAATAAACATCTTTTATAAATAGCATATATAATAGATGAAAAAGTTGTTAGAAAAGCTTTTTTTTTTTTTTAATCTTTAAACATGGAATTAAAAATTTCGACAGATAGACTAAATTAAAAGCGGTTGAGCGGAATCTTAACTGCTGCCAGTGAAACACCCCCGCCCCTCCACAAATTGCACTAATTGCGCAGCAAGTCATAGGAACTGTACCTTTATGATATCGGTCCAGATGGAGTTCTGCTGCGGCATATCTGCGCCACTTTTGCACTTTTGAGAGATGATTTTTCGCATGCCAAGTGAGTTGTGTAGAATTTGATGCATAGTGGTTGGACTCACTCCAACGTAATTTGCCAATTGGCGCATGGTCCAGTGTCAAACACAATCAATTAAAGATTGGGCGAGCTGCATCTTCTCCTGTGAGATTTGAGGCTGCTCCGATGGTGTATTATCTGCTGGTTCTTCTCGACCGCAGAGAAATGCCTTCATCCATCGTGTAACTGTCCGGTACGTTAGAGTAATGCTTCACTCTCACATGCAACCGTTAGTCCTAATCTTAGTAATCTAATCTAACCGTTAGTCTAAGTGCAACCTCAATTTTTAGGAGGTTGCCAACTTCGTTGTTCTATCTTCGTAACATACTTTAGACGGCTTTCAAGTAATACAAAAGTAATACAGTGGAACTTGGATAATTCGAACGTCTTTAATTCGAAATCGTGGTTAATTCGAAGATTTCTCTCAGTCCCTTGAACTTCTTATTAAATCAATGTTAAAAAATCGTGGATAATTCGAAGTTCAACTTCCTTAATTCGAAGTTCAACTTCCTTAATTCGAAGTTTTTTATAAAAAAATTCGATCCATAACGACTTTTCGGCGTTTCATCGTTAAGAAATTCGACACGTGACAACTGAAATCCCCTTCCCGCCACCGTTCGACATGTGTCGCCATTCGAGCTTCCTGCTGTCAGTGTCACCATGTCTTTCAGTAAACCAAGCGTGTACAAGAATTTAACGTTCGCTGGAAAGGTCGCCGTCATTCGCGAAATGGAAAAGGGTGTGAAGAAGAAATACCAAATCGCCAACGAGTACGGGATAGCGCCGAATTTCGTCGGTACATTGAAGGACAAACCAACATAAGTGAAGCTGTTTTCCGTTCACTAAACATGCTTGATAATTTTGCTAACCTTAAGCGACTGAATTCTACAAAACAATCAGACATTGCACAATTTTTTGAAAAACTATAATTTTCTGTATTGAATATAATATGTACTGAAGCTTAGGTAATATAAATCTTATTTTGTTTACATACATATAGTGTTTAAGTCTTTCATACCATGATCTTTCTGAATAAATATTTACTTATTGACAGAATAATCTTTTCAAGCATTCAGTGGACCTGAAATTAAAGTTAAAAGATGTAACTTGTTTAATTCGAAGTCTTGGATAATTCGAAGTTTTGTAGTGGTCCCTTCAGCTTCGAATTATCCAAGTTGCACTGTACTTTACGAGCTCCGTAAGGTACCTCTTCCGTTCAAACGAAAACTAAATTACTATCCACGTTGCGATAAGCTTTCTTCTAACGTTTTACTTCAAAATGATCTGATAATTTAAATCAATAATCCAATCTTTTCATTTATAGAAATATTTTCTTTAGATTTTCTTCTCACTTTAGGATGAAAAAAAGAGTAGTTCTTGAATACAATGCTATATTTACAGTCTTCAGTTCACTAATGGTTCACTTTCTTTTCTTATGAATTGTTTCTTTTTATTTTAGTTAAACATCTTCCATAAAAATAAACAATAAATTACGTTTCTTGACTGTTCTTTCGTTTAAGTTATAGTGAAATGGTAGTTTTATTGAACCCAGTTTTAGTCCCGTTTTTAATATCAAACACGAAATAAAAAATACTCCAGATGTTTAATAAAAACGTTTATCAAATAATATAAAGTTTCGTAAGTTAACAAAAGCTCTTATAAAAATATTTATTTTCTAAAAATCTCAGTTAAGAAGTTCTTTACTGCTATTGATAACTTTATATATTGAAATTAAATATCCATAACGATTTCTAGGAAAAGTACATACGTATATAGTTAATTACTATAATTAATTATTAATTATATAAAGCGATTCCTTACGATTCTTAATTTAAATTGATAATATAAATTGTATTATTAAAAATTCAGGATTAGAAAAAGGTTGAAATATTAAAAACTTAGAATTTCTTCTTAAACATAATAAATATAAAAACTCACAAACTTCATCTTCAGTATCAACTTATTTATACCCGCTTAGGAAATTGAAATATTGAGATAAAGAAGTTGAAACTGAAGATGAAGTTTGTGAGTTTTTATATTTATTAGGTTGAAATATTGTTTATTTGATTCTTTATTATTAAAAATTTTAATGTAAACAAGTGAATATAATTTGGTGCTCAAGCATAAATTTCAGGGCGACTACAATAAAAATTAAAATTAATAATAATAAAAAAAAAGTACATTAAAGAAAAAAAGTTAGGAAACTAAGAAAAACAAAAAACAAAAACAAAAATCCACACGGACATTCAGAAAAAAAGATTAAGAGAAGAAAAGAAGGTAGAAAAACGGATTCGAACCAACAACTTTCAGTAAATCGGTGACCTTAAGCATCAAACTATAGCTGACAACTGAAACGTGGTGGTTGCATTCCTAACAATTAAGCTAATATAGGAAATCCAATAAAAACAATGACAAATACCTCAAACTGGGGGTAGGGGGGAACGTCGGCCCCTGAAAATACCTAATCGTTGTTTAGGCCTCTGAAAACGATGGTGAAGTCCGTTTGTCGTTTTGACCTTTCGTTCGTGAGTTTTTATCAAGGGCGAATATAAGAAGGGGGGGGGGGCCTGGGGCCCCCCCCCCCGAAATAATGGATATAAAGAAAAAAATAAGTACCGTAAACTGAATTATTTTAATGAATCATGCATCTATGCAATGAATTCAGCATTCAGGGCATTCAGCACAAATTACCCTCTGAATATGAGCAGCAAAACTGATATAAAGTATCATGGGGTGTCTACTTAATTTACTTAACCTAACCTTACATTAATCTTGCCCCCCCCAAAAAAAAAAATATATATATATATATACTATATTCGCCACTGGTTTTTATAGCAGTGCAATGACAAATATCTCTAACATGGGGGCGACACTGGCCCCTGAAAATACTTCATTCCTTCAGTGTTGATCCGATCTTTCGTTCGGGAGTTTTTAGGGGGTTACAATGACAACAACGTCAAATATATCGAACATGGGCGGGCGTTGGCCCCTGAAAATACCCTATTCGTTGTTTATGCCTCTGAACACGATGGTGAAGTCCGTTTGTCGATCCGGCCTTTCGTTTGGGAGTTGTTAGGGGTGGGTAGACACGGACGGACGGACAGGACAAACGCAATAGCTACAGATTTTGTTCACTATCATAATAGCTCCCAAAGGGGTCGCTAAAAATAAAGTAACAGAATGTCTGATCCGAGAAACATTGTCCTGACTAATGGATAGCACAGGCATAATGAATGGCCGTCATGTTCTCCGGATTTGAGTTCTCTGGGATTTTTTTTTAATGAGATCCAGTCATAAAAATTTCAGATATTTCCAATCATTGAACAATATTTGCTGCTGCTTGTTTTGTCACTTGTTTATCATTTTATAACATTTCAGTCAACTTGTAAAGAAACAAAGTGAAACAATGAATAATTTTTGGTGAAAGCCATATACAAACACTATATCGTTTTGACTTACACATTTGCTATTTTTCATTTTATATCAATTCAGGAGTCTTCTTAAAGTTCAAACGAATGTCAACATTTCATTTCAGTTCATTTGAAATCGAAGGAATTTTTACTATGGAATTTTATTATTGTATATAGTCACATGTCTTAGAAGAAAAGTTTTATAATAATAACGAAAAATTATAATTAAAGTTCAATCTATTCTGAGCTCTCTACAACGAGAACTGCTCGCCAGATGTTGTTTAAACTTTCAAAAGAGTCCATGAAATGAAAATATTATACGAAAAGAAATTTAGTTCAAAAAGTTACCGACAGTGAAAAACGGCGCTGTAAGCACAACAATTTGTAAGGACAAACTTTTCACACCTTGATAATGCATTGACAGAAGCTGTGATTTAAATAGCGTAAAGTAAAACATTTTCTATGTTATAACTCCACCACTATTTACAATCCAATGAAATAATAATTATAATCTTAACATGCAAATGTGTTGAAAACGTCACCAAGCTATTAGCTTGAACTTAAACATCTAAAATATCAAAGCGTGATAGACGCTTTACCATCACGTTTTATTAATACTAGTTGCGACCCGTGAAGTATTCACGGAAGTAAAACAAATTCCACATTTTTGAAAAACACAAGATTGAAAAAGATGTTCTAAGCTAATTCTTTTAGAAGCCATGACTTCCACAACAGCCCATATGTAATTTGATTATCGGCTTATTTGTTAAAATAATATTATAATATTATTAAAATAAAAAAAAAAATAAAAAATTGATTTACCACTTTCGTAGTAGTCAGCTCTGCGGTTTCTTATTATGAAACATAATGGCAACCTTTTGCCCTAAAAGAATAGGTTCGTCGAGATTGAGGCAATATTAACGGAAGTAAAACAAGTGCCACATTTTTGAAACACCGTGAAATTTGTGAAAAACGCAAGATTGAAAAAGATGTTCTAAGCTAATTTTTTAAAAGCCATGACTTCCGCAACAGCCCTAATATAATTTGAATGACTAAGCCAAATTTTGTTAAAATAAAAGAAAATAAAAAATTGATTTACCAGTTTCAACAATAACAATAACAATAACGAATGTCCAACAGCCAATACCAATAATCCTGTCTGGATAACAATGACGGCACGTGCTTCGTAATTCTCCCCTACTTGTTGATTAGTGAGCGAGTGGCTACACAGCCGAAATTATGTAAAAACCGAGGTTTTACAAACTCTCTGATAAATTTTGACGCATGAACTTCATGCGTTTCAGTGTAAACTTCATTTACGTGGGAAAGACAATCTCAATACGCTGAGAGTAATTGTGTAATCATAATCCGTCGCAGTGAAGTGGGAAGAATATTCGAGACACATGTTTAAATATGGGCCTGACGTGTTCCAACGCTGCACTGTGATTGGTTATTTCAAATTACAAATTTACAAAGATCGTACTACTTTTGCCTATTAATAGGATGATAGCACCACTGCCAGAATTTTGAAAGTTGAAAGGTTGACAAAAGGCTTTAAGACTAGTATTAGAAAAAAAAAAAAAAAAAATCCTAGAAAACAGATTTACTAAATCCTGACAGTCAATGAAACCTGTTGTCACGAAACATTTCGAATATTGCAGTAAAACAACAATCGTAATGAGTAGGCAAGTAAATTCTAGTTACTATTTAAACCAGGGATGGCCAAGCTATGGCGAGTGTGTCAAAAGTGGCGCTCTGGATGATTAACAGTGGCGCATTGCATCCCCGATGATAATAAAGAGAAATAAGCCAATTCATGCATAAAGAATAATTAAAAAATTTTTTTTTTTTATATATATATAAATTTCCTGGGAAAAAAATATGTATAATTGAAGTTCAGTGAGTCAAACAAGAAAAGGACTATCCAATAAACATTTAATGCTTGTTTGATGATGTTTCTATATTAAATCAGTATATCATGAAAAAATGCTAAATATATCGTTATAAATATATTTTATAGAAGAATTGAATATAGATACATGGCCTTTCCTGTAAATTTATCAATTTTTAAAACATCTTTCCTGCTCTGAATTGAGGAACGTTAATTCGCATTTGAGATACAATTTTAATGTTTTATATACTTTTCCATGAAATACAATTTAATGTTAATTACAGCTTTTTGGATAGAATAGTTATAATTATTTTAAGATTCTAAAATTGTGGATAGATAGATAGATAGATAGATAGATAGATAGATAGATAGATGTAGGGAACGTACATGAATGAATGTGTTGATGGGCCATTAATCCTTAGTCCCAACTGAATCATTCTTTGTAGGTAGGACTTTCACCATTTTTTTGCTAATAAAAACATCTGCGGAACTTTTCACAACAAGATGATCACCGCAGGAACACTGTAACAATAGTAATTGAAAATTCTTTTTATTAAATCTTGTTTTTCAACCGAAGCTTCCTCCTTTCTGACCTGTAATATTTGTGCAGCTGTTATAATATTGAGTCACGAATATTCTTGAAACATACTGGGAAGGGAAATGAAATATAGAGGGCGCCACAGTGAATGCGGTGTGACTGATCACTCACCCAACTGATCGTTCACGTGCTTATACGTCCGAAGGAAAAGTGACCAACAAAAAGGGAGAAGAAGGAATTGTTGTTCCCCAATGCTTTAATAGGGTTTACGGTTGTAATAAGATTATCAGCTTTCAATCTTTTCGGAATAGTAAAGCATTAAAAAAAGCATGGTGGGTCAAGATTCACTTGGGAAAAGGCAGTCGAAATGAGTTATGCAGACAGCATTTCAGAAATGAAGATTTTGTAATACAACTAGGAAGAAAGTTCGTTAAAAAACAATCTTTTTAGAACTGCTTGTAAATCTTTCTACATTAGTTTTATTTATTTCAACCAAACCGTTAACATTAAAGTAAGGTTTTCATCGCAACATGCCAGTATTATTATGTTTTCATCGCAAGTGTACTAACGTTGACAATTTCTGTTTAAATTTTTCTTAAATCTTGATATCGTAGTGTATTGAGAAGTGTATACTATTAATAAAACACAGAATTAAGCCCTCGTAATTAAATTGTTTTGTTTGTTCCATAGTTCTTAAGGGAAACGATCTCGAATCGTAAACACGTGATTTAGAAATTACCTAGCTCTAAATATTTCTTAAACTTATTATGTTTTGTCTATTTTCTACATATGAAAGTTTTAAGCTACAGTAAAACCTCGTTAAATCGTCACTCCGTTTAAGTCGTCGTTTTCCTTTGGTCCCGACAAGATCTCATACACAATAATGTAAAATAACCCTCTTTTACCCGTCACCAAATTTAATTCTACTCCGGATAACTCGTCACCCTCAAAAATGGCCAAAAGCATCTTTCTTATCCATTTTGCATGCCATCGTGTTGTCTTTTCAGCCCCGCCCCTCACTTTAAGGAAGCCAAGCTTGTATGGGGAATTTTCGACCACGCCTGTCACTTCATTCCTTTCCTACCCCTTCGGAGGATCTGCATTCTTGGAATCTCGCTGCTAATTATTCAAAACACACTTCTCGCTGCGACTCTGTCGAGTGCAGACGTTTTTCTTGACCGCTCCTGAGTGTGACTTCATTTCATAGCGAGTAAGAAAGATATAAGGGCTATTTTTTCTCTTGCAATATCGTGGTTCGATTACGTTTTTAACATGTCAGGGAAACGAAAACTTACCTCGTTATCTTTTAAAGAAAAAAAAAAAGACTTAATTGCACTTTTTGAAAAATCAAATGTTTTGAAAACCGCATTTGCCAAAGAACACCATATTCCCAGGACTACATTAAACGATATTCTTTCATAGAAACAAGTAATTGAAGAAGCTGATTGCAAAGACAAAAGAAAGCGAATGAGGAAATCGAAGTTTCACGAGATCGAGGAGGTTTCAGTTCGATGGCTAAAACATGCCAGATCGCGAAATGTGCCGATTTCTGCCGTGATTCTCAAAGATAAAAGCCATGGAAATTGCTAAGGAGTTGAACATTGAAGATTTCGGCGGCAGCAGTGGTTGGCTGGAACGTTTCAAAGACAGACATTGCCTTTCTTTTAAAACGATTAAAATGTGGTAACTATAAAAAAGTTTTTTTTATTATTATTTTCTACTCATTCATTTGCATGAATTGATTCCTGAAAATCTTGTTTTTCTCACCGAATCCTACAGCAATTCATAAAAATACTGTATTTCAGTGGGTTTTTTTTTTTTTTCAAAAATTCCCACTCTGCCTAAGTCGTCACTCCGCTTAAGTCGTCAAAAATGTTTGGTCCCTTGAGTGACGACTTAATGAGGTTTTACTGTATTAAAAAAATGAAGAAATTATTCATTTCATTCATGATTTTGATTTTAAGAATGATTTTTCAGTAAACAGATTGCATATGAACCATCTCAAGTTACGTTGAAACCAAAATAATTTCCTTTTTTCGTTTTGAGACTTGTGCTTGAAAAGCTTTGCTGAATGAAGTACTCGGTTAAATCGTTAAATTAAACATTTTAAAAGTTCATTCAATATTATTGTAAATAACAAAAAAAAAATAATAATCTATAGTTTTAATATTGTATAGTTAAAAGGTAGCCCATCAAAAAAAAATAAGTAAATAAATAAATAAAGGTACTGTGTTTAAGTTTAAAAATGTTTTTTGAAATTAGTATTGTTATCAACTGTAATGATTTTTATTTTATTATTTATTGTTTCGGTTATCTTGTGATGTTGAACTTTTATTTACACATTTATATGAATATTAAAACTACTTCATACCGAAACTATTTTTATTGGAAAGTATTTATGCTACATTATTTATTTCATGATATTATCAGTAGTTTTACAAACATCATTAAATTAGATCTTCACAAACATTTTAATTTACTTACTTATTTTTTTTTCATTGCTGGGAACATTGTAATAAGCTAAAATGTTAGAAAGTATTTTTTTTTTCTCACACACGCAGCTAAAACCTCGATCGCGCTTCAATTTTCTTTAGGAAATGGCTTCTGAAGTACTTCAAGAGATGCATATTCTTCTTGGCAATTGTAAATTAACAAACTATTCCCCAAAAACAATATACGAAATAAAAATTCACAAGAAACAACGACATATTAGCTCTCGTACAGCATAACAATTGACTTTCGAGTCTAATCACCCAAATGGCGTTTGTTTTTTTCGCCACCAGATGTCGCAATAGATCTGTGCGCTTCCCAATTAAGAATCGGATAACTTAGTTTGGTTATTTTTAATAAATAATCCGATCATAGGAAATTACGACTTACTGAAATTAAACTATTATACTTAATTACCCCTCAGGACAAACTTAAGATTACAGCATTAAAAAAAGTTAAGGGTGTGGGAGGATGGTTGTCATTTGCATACAGGCCCGCAGCCAGAACTAGGTTTATGGAAAGGCAAACAGTTTCCCAGGGGGAGGAAAACTACCTAGTTTTTTCCTTTACATATACACACACACAAAAAAAAGTTTTAACAAAAGAAACACGTTTTCGGTATAAATTTATTTCAGTTTAAATAATTGTAATTGCAGAGAATGTAACGTAAAAACGAATATATTTTTTTCATTGTAAGTATAGTATTGCCTTCCACTTACCCAACGATGTACATACTTTTAAGTATAAATAGTTACATTTTTATCTTTATATCCTAATAATACATTATTATTAAATTAAAATCAAATTATAAATCAAGTCTATTGGAATATTCTAATTGTATGATTCAAATTATTAGCAGTTTTGAAATTGAAATAATGCAAAATTAATTTGGTGGATTATTAAATTCATTAAATAAATAAAATCGATTTACAGTAATCTTGGTACTCTTTGGCTAATATAGCGCAGAACTTTTCTATAAATGTTAGGAAGATTAACTGTACATTAAGTTTCCTGCTTAATATTCTTTCAGCATTTATGTTGAATGAACTCAAGTTATAAATGTATTATAGCCAATAGAATTTTATCAGCTTATTGAAGAAATTATGAATTGGTTTTCTTTGGCTCTATCTATGAAGCTTCGTTTACACACTTCTTCCCTTATTACTGCTGTGGATATCTAAGGAATTATTAAATACAAGTAAATAATGATACTTCTGCTAAGTGAAACTCAATTTTAACTAAGTTGACATCCACAAGAAACAAAGCTTTAAAAAGATATGTCAGCAGTCACTAGCAGTCTCCCACTGGTCAAGGGAGGTGTCCAAGAGTTTGAACATCTCTTGAATGGCTTCAGGGCGACTGCTCCAATAGCCAAAATGAAACCATAACTATATGTTCAGCAGAAGGGTGCAGCAGTTTCACCCAGACTGCTCAAAAAGCTCCAGCGGTCCACCTTCTCCAGTAGCAATGTCAATGGACTAGTACTTTCAAAACGTGCCACTAGACAACTGATTCGTCGAAGCAACACAAGTTTTCTTTTATTTCCCTGGGTTATTTATAACTCAAATAATGAATCCACACTTCATGATAAACATTTTATATATCTGGACCTCAGAGCCAAAGGGTATTAAGTCCACCTTTTGTCAAAAGTGAGGTTTTGACGTCTTTCGATATATTTTTTATACATCTTTCCCGTACTGCTTAGTATTAAATCCAATGTATGCCCGTTTTTGAAATATTCATCTAAAACACGCATTAAGTCTAATAACCAATAGAGACTTTTTGAACTTTTAAACAGCTCTCCTGGATAATAATGAAAATGGGACTTAATACCCTTTGGCTCTGAGGTCCAGATATTAACATTTATATCGAGTTAATGTAATTTCCTAAAATCATGCTAAGAAGGGCAATGCCGTCCTGGCTCCTTCCCTCTCTCTGGCGAAGGGCCTGTTTGCACATCAGAAACAAGTCAATTCATGCCTGTAGTCAACAC
>JAFIDM010000002.1:5558493-5572844 GCA_023159025.1 Thereuonema tuberculata
TTCATCGTAAGTGGCCGCACTGGAGCGAGGTTATCACAATGATTTTCAGTATACTTCATTCTGTATAAATAAGACCCCTTTCTTGTCCAATTACCCCTACTCTGTAGACCCGGTCAATAGCCTTATAAACGGAAGTCGGACTTTTTCTCCAAACCATGGGGAAGTCAACGAGCTGTGACTCATAAGGCTCCGACTTCCGTTTTGAACTTACACACCCGCACGGAAATCCACATAGTTCCTCCTTACGGGTTGCTAACAAAAAGAAGCCTTAATAAAAAGGCTTATTAACCTTTAGTGGACGGCCATGTTTTTGTCTTATTTGTATACGTCATTGAAAAAAAAATTAATAAAAATCTTTACAGTAAAATGATCATAATTTTATTTCTGTGTATAAACAATTGAGCTTTTAAATGCACGCAAGTTTATTTTGGAAAGATTAAATTTATTTTATGAAAAAAAATTATTAGTGTCAATTTTTGTTACAAAACACTGAAATAGAAAATAATTTATAAAAAATAAAGTTAAAATAGCCAAATTAATGTTTAATATTTTGGCATTGATATTGGACAAAAAATTTGAGCTAAAGAAAGCGTATTAAATTTTTTATATTTTTTTTAAAATGAGCTGTCTCTGGTTACTTGGTCATTTCGACCTTCTCTGTAATGCAGAGGTGCCAACATCTTGCTGTCCCTTTGTCATACCATGTGCAGTACGACTCGTATAATACTCAAAAAATTTAAAACCTTATCTTTCCAAACCTGACATGGCTGAGACATTGTGAATCGATAGTTTCTTTTTTAAATAAAAAGAAAATTCGGAGCAGTAATCCTTCACAGTATTGTGTAGCCCAATAAAAGTTACGAAATGACTTACAGAAGAGGCAATTAAACCTGAATAACCAGTTCTGATTTCCTCACCAGCGCAGCAACGCTCCAAAAAGTACGATGCACGTTTCCTTTTTCTCATTTTTGAAACAACGGACATGAAAAAAAAAGTGTCAACAACAAACGCCGCAGTTTTGGAAAACATTTCGGTAGATAACCAAAAGATGACATCATTTATCAACAAAAACGGCACAAAAAAACAGCTGTTTATTGTCGACAAGATTATGAAAGCAGTTCCTGAATGCAGTAATATATATAGACATTAGTCCAGAAAGGGTAAATAAAACATTTAAAAATTTACTTTCAAAACAATCTGGCATTAAACATTTAATCTGTAGTCAAGAGCTTGAATTGATAGTTAAATGCGTTTAAGTTGGAAAAATATATGCATCCTTATGCTATTTGGGGGGGGGGGGGATTAAATAAACCAACTCATAAATATACAAGTTCATAACTTTTCCAAAATATTAATTAAATGCAAATTTTCGAAAGAAAATTAGTTATTTTCGTTTGTCAAGTATTTTGAATTACTGTAATACAAATTTAATAATCCAGCTCTTTTGAAAGAAATACGATTTAAATATTGTTTTTTTTTTTTGTTAAGAGTTTAAAGAATTTATGTATTCTAGAATAATTACAAGGATCGTAACTAGTAATAATAAAAAACATTAGATTTTACAGTAACTATCTAATGAATAATATTATAAATAAAATGAGATTTAACGTGACTAAATAATTCAAGAAATGATAACTTAAGGCAAAAAGCTATGTAAAGGATTTCGCACCTTGAGCTGTCGGGTCCCAGTTCCTTTGCAGTGACAGCTCCGGGTGAGAAATCTTTTACTGCGCTTTGTGCCTTAAGTTATCATTTCTTAAATAATTAATATTATCCAGGGCCCGGATTTTCATTACTTTCAGTTCCATTTATAAATAAACACTTTTCAGATTAGTCTTAATTCAAAACTTCACTTTCTATTTCGTGTATTTTGACACTTAAGTTTTACAGCTTATTTAAGTAAAACGAGAGCATTTTTGTCATACATATGTTTGTGGTTTTGTTATTATTCTGTAGGTTTTTATTTTTTACTGGATAAACCAGTTTAATTTTTTCTTTAAAATACAGTGAAGCTCGGTTATATCGTAATCTGTCGGGATCCAAGATCTCGAAGATCGCGATCTGCCTGAGCTTCTTTTACTTCGCAATGTCAAATGTCTTATACTCGAACCCTATTATCGCCCACACAATTCCAAATCGATTTAATGGTCATTTCGCGATTACCTACATCATTTAGAGCGATGTGAGAGAATTTTATAAAGTATTTATAAATATTTATAAACCATTACCTTTTCAACACTTTGATGGGTTATATTAGCCAAAATCTTCATACAGTATTTCTGTTTTCTTACAGTTTGGTGCCGCCATAGTGGTTCTTGTACAAACGATGATTGTACAAATCGCGAGCAGTTCTCTAAAATCAATCGATTTTTTGTACTTTTTGGGCGAAAATATGGTAAATTTTGCAATTTTACACCTTTTCCAAAAGAGAAGGGGCCCAAGACCAAATCGCGTTATATCCGAATTTGCGATGTAAACAACTGCGTTATAGCCGAGCTTCACTGTATTTTAAACTTTTTTAGGTCATATTTAGTACATACTTTTAATTTTTAAGTCATAAATAAAAGCGATTAAGGGTAAGAAATTTAGAACTTAATTGCAATATTCAATAAAGTATTCAACTTAATATTCCTCTATTTGTATTCTAATAGAGGGAGAAATAAGATAGAAAACCAGCATTCAGATATTAAAAATATCCTTTATTTAAGCCAACTCTCCATTTTACAAGAGCTTTTTACACATCAGCAATTGTTACTTCAACTTCCACACCAGGTTCTATACTAATGGAGGTCTAAAAATTAATTAAGGAAACTTTGCTGCAGAAAAAAATGATAAAAAGATTTAAGAAGAAACATTACTAGAAATACAAAACAACTTGTTATATAATATATATGAAGAGATATTTTCCCAATCAACTTTCCCCATTATAACTGTAATTTCCCGTTATCATTCTCTTTAAAATGAAAAATGAGTCAGAAATATAAGCAATGTATTTATGTATTTAAAAAATTATGCAGACAAATTGGACCAAACTATTAAAAATGAAGTGTTTTTAATAGATAAGTCGGTAAATATATTTCTACTGAATAATAGATTCTTGTGTTTGATGGAAGAATTTTTAGTTTTACTTATCGTACAACATCTGACAATAACACGAAAGAATATTTAAAACGCAAAAATTATGAACACTAATAAAATTTCCTTAGTTTAGTGCATCAGACATAATTCTAAATCTCTACATTTAAAATAAGGAATTTCAGGTCTCATTTTTTAAAGAATATTTGGAGCACCATTCTCTTTGCAAAACATGTTATTCTTCTACAATCTTTTGTAAGTTGACATTAAATCTCTGAAACAAGGTAAAACCTTTCTAGAAAAATGACTGGGATTTTGTTAGTTACACATTACACTGAAAATATCTCTTCTTGAAACAAAAGCCTTCCATATCAAACAAATTTCTTCAAGAAAGCTAAAAGAAAAATTGTTTAAAATTTCCAGAATCGTCAACACTTAGTTGTCCTAAGCCACAGATACAGACATAATTCCTGACAATTCTTATTTAGATACATTAATTACAGTATTATCCTATTCGCAACAAAATCTTCTATATCTGCAGAAGTGTAGCACTTAACAGGAGAAGGCTTCCCCTATACATTATGAAAATGAATGGCTTTTTGTAGATGAAAGTAAACATGGACTACTTCAAAAATATATATAGGTTGAGGGACCAACGCAAGCATTTGATATATTCGACATTGTTTTTCGAGTATCAGCTTTTTAAGTTCATATTTCCTCCTAATCTCCTCTCTTCTAGTCATATTATTAAAAATAACCACATCTTCATACCAATAAAATATATTCAATACATTAAATTACAGCAAGTTTTTGAAAACAATATCCTTCCTCCTTTTCCAAGCCTAGTCAAAACTAAATAATTTCGGGCGGTAACAAACAATGCTAGTTTAACAGGAGATTTGGTGAATTTATATTTTGATTTCCAAAAAAAAATTAAGATTTGATTTGAATTGGACTATTAAGTTTTTACAATTATTGGCTTGTTTGTGTCAATAATGATTTGACATTTAAGATTGTTAAGTTTTAACAATATTACATTTGTAAGTATATGTTCATGTTAATGATTTGTTACCGCCTGGAATTGTTTAGTTTTGAATAGGCTTGAAAAAAAGAAAGGAAGATATTCTATCCGAAAATTAACTGTGATTTAATATATTGAATAAATGTATTTTATTGAATATATTTTAATGGTGTGAAGATGTGGCTATTTTTAATTAGCCTATTAACTTCCTTTTGTCCATATTTTATAAGTGTTCGTGTGGTGCAATGGTTAACGCTTTGGACTGGTGATCAAAGGATCTAGCATTCAATTCTGCTAGGGGACAAGTCCTATTTTTTTTTCTTTCTATTTTCCCCTTAGTTTTCCTTTTCCTTCATTCTTTAAGATAATTTGAATTTTTTGTTTCCGCAGTTATATTAGGAATATTACATAGAAAAGTATTATATGATCAAAAATAATTAAATAATAATATTCTCCTTAGGGGACATCCATTAATTACGTGAGGTCAAAAGGGGGAGGGGGGTCCGGCAAAATCTCACCAAGGGGGAGGGTCAACGAAAATCTCACGTAAACTTTTTCATTTAGAGAAAATATATAACGAAGATTTCCGGTTTTTTTTTTTGGTTGTTAAAATTTTTGAAATTTCACCAAGGGGGAGGGGTCCAAATTTTTTAAAAAACACCTCATGTAATTAATGGACGTCCCCGTAACTTTATTAGAAGTATTTTAATTTAGTAAAAATAAAATAAGACATACATAAAAAGGCAACTTATTTTTTTTCTTTCCTGTAGTATACGCTTTTCTCCTGATGTTTTATTAATGTTATTAATATTTGAACCATTAAAATTTATGGATAAGTTATAAGTTTGATTTAAATATCTAAGCCTCCATGATTTTTAATTAGCATTTTTTTTTTCAGGAACAAACTTATCTTTCCCTCAGAATAAACCCATCACAAATGAACCATGTTGTCCTTTTTCTGAATTTGTGATTGAGGAGGGGGAAGACCAAGTTCACATATGTATTAAGGGGCCTTTCTGAGATTTCTCAACCAATTAACCCTTTTAAATAAATGTAACTTTACTAAGTATTCAACTGTTGAACTGTGCAATAAAAATCCTGAAATAAGGATTTTGTTAAGTATTATGTATAAAGCAAGAACATAAAAATAATTTTTTAAAATGAAATTAGAGCTAAAAGAATTTTAATTAAAAAAGGCATGACCCATTAATAATCATCAGGATAAATACTTCAATCGGAATTTATAAAAGTTATCAGAAACATTTTTATATATATTAATAAATATTATAGTACAAGGTGGTTATAATTAAAGTTAGCATATTTAAAGCATCCTGCAGATGCAACCAATAGTGGGAGAGACATACTATTCAAAGGATGTGTTCAACAATTCTGCAAAAAAAAAAAAAAAAAAAAAAAAAAAAAAAATAAGTTACAAAATCGTTTGCTGGAGGGTGCTTTTACGGCTTTATGAATGGAAAGCAGAAAACAATGTTCAAAAACACATTTATTTCACACAAACTATCAGACGTTTGAACGAATCAAGTGATATTGCTCAATATGTTCCCCCGACCAATGTGTCATTTGCAGAACTGTATGTTAAACCGCTGAGCGTGGGTGATCACCCATGACAGTTCGCACATGTAACGTGATACAGTCTTTTAGTTCTGCTAATGTTGAATACCCTATCCTTCAGGTATCCCCACAACCAAAAATTGCATGGAGTTAGGTCAGCAGAATATTGTGGTCAGGCAGTAGGGAACATGCAACTAATTACTTGATCAATGGTGAAGAGTTGATGAAACAAAGTTTGCACAAACCTTCCAATGTGAGGAGGTGCACCATCTTGCATTAAGAAGTTGAATCAAGACAATCTCTTTCCTGCAGCTGGGTATCACAAAGTTCTGGAGCATGTCGCTGTATCTACCCGCAGTCACGAAACATTTCTGATGACTATTATCAGTAATATCTTCAAAAAAAACTAAGGACCCAGGATAAAGTTGGATGTGATCCCACACTAGATTGTAAGCTTGTGCGAATGAAGAGGCATTTCCTGGAAAACGTATGGATTTTCCTTGGCCGATACATGGCAATTTTGGGTGTTCACAGTGGCATTCAAATAAAAGTGTGTTTCGTCGCTCCATAGAATGTTCCATGGCCACGACGTATCAACTTCCTTCCTCGCCTGAAAGATCAATGCAAAAGTGAGTCGTTTCTGGAAGCAGTTCTTGCTGTGACTGATCTTGTATGGAAAAAAATGAATTATGTTTCTCAGGATCTTTCTAACTGTACTCCAGGGTAGACTGTAATTGTTGTGATGAGACTCGGGCACTACCTGAACCTGCAGCATTCTCCAACGACTGGTGAACGATTGATATTGCAACGTCTTCAATCATGTGATCAACAATGCACTTTTGTCCTCTGCCACATTGCACCACTTAAAAAGATCCAGTTTTTTTCATCATTTTTCTCACGCCTTGTGGTGCCATGGGTCTATGGTGTACTTTTATAGCCTGACAAAATTAACAAATTGCAGCTACAGCATTACCATGACTTTCGAAATAAAACTTGACCAACGCACGCTCTTGTAAAGTCATCGTCATCATGGCTGTTGCTAATAACACATTCTCAGTTCACACCGATTATTTAAAATCCGATGTCGGCTGTGTTCCTGGTGTCTATGCTAATCAGACTGCTTTCTCTTTGCATAAAGATTAGCCCGATGCAATTGAGATGACATTTGGACCACTTTTACAATAAAAACAAAAAAACAAAACGTAACGTTACAATTAAAACCTACTCTGTTATAGCATTGCATGCTTAATGTTTTTCTACAATTATTATCATTGTTGTAGCAAAAAGCACCCTCTAGGAGACGATTTTGTAACTAATTTTTTTTTTAAAAATTGTTGAGCACATCCTTGGAATAGTATATGAACAACTTTTGGTGTCTCTCCAACTACTGGTTGCAGCTGCAAGATGCTCTAAATAGGCCAACTTTAATTATAACCATTTTGTATTTAATAAATAAATGAATACTTTTTAGAATTCTTATTCATCAATTTTAATGGTTCAAGTATTAATAAATATTAACAAAACGTGAAAAGAGTATTAGTATATTAAAGAAAAAAAGATTTAAAAAATATATAAATATGCAACTTAATTATATGTCTCATTTTATATTTGATAAAATACTTCTAATAAAAAAATAAGTTAAAGAGAATATTATTTATTTCTAATCATACATTTCCATCTAATATTCATAACATAACCTCCACAGGTCCTCTATACATAATCGATTGCTAGACCCTTTGATCTCCAGCCCGATGACCTAACCATTGCACCACATGAACACTTTCAAATCAAGGACAACAAGAAGTTAATAAGCTAATACTCAAAAAATTGATGAAAACAATGTCAAATATCTCGAAAACACTTGTGTTGGTCCCTCAACCTATATATGAAGTGCTCCATGTGTACTATTCATCTCACAAAAGGGCATTGATTTTCGTGATGTATAGGGTATGCCCTCTCCTTATCAGTATTAGGTGTGTCTATGTGATATCAATACACTGCAAGACCTGGATTATCTCAGTTTAATAACATGTTTCTTGCTTCAAAGAACAACAAAACCACTATGTATGAATGAATGGTTTAAAAAGCAGCATCTTAAGCAATTATAAGCCATATTCACTATGGGCATGTATTCCAATGCTCAAAACCAAGTGAGCCAAAACAAGAAACTAACATATGGTGGATACTGAGAGAGCAATCGCAGAGGAAGAGAAAAAAAATCCAGACCTGTGGCAGAAATAGAATCTATCTACCCATCATACGGCAGATGAAGAGGCCCCCCTCCAAATGTTGTAGACCAGAGCTTCTCAACTAGTATGCTTGAAGAAATTGTGAGAGTGCAAATAATAAATATTTCACCAAATGTTCTAGACTAAATTCTAGACATCAAATAATCTGAACCAACAAATTTAAACATTTTTTTTTTTGAGAACAAAACAATTTTAAAAGTATTTCTAAAAATGCTTAAAAGAAACAGTAATTCACAGTTTCTTTTCCCCAAAATAATTCCATTATAAACAGTTAAGGTAAAGAATTCCACTAAAGGCATGTGTAGCCCTCGGAGTCACGGAAGATAAGGCTCCTGGCTTTCCATGACCAAAGGGAATAAGTTCAGGGCGGGTGGCCAGCCCAATGCCTGCCCACCTTCAACCCCAGGGAAAGAAATCCAGTACTCCTTTTACAGCTACATGGACCCTAATACCCATATGGAGAAGAATAGAACATGGAAAAACCCCCACCATCCGTCAAGGGGATCGAATCCGCTCCCTCCAACCCGCACCCAAGCGCCCTTACCACTCTGCTACTAGTCTCATTGTAAACAGCAAAGGCAATCGAAAAAGTTTGATTTGTCGTGATTTTACCAAATATTCTAAGTGCGCCCTGAGATTGAGAAGCATCAGACCACTCTCAATGGTTAAATTAAAGATTATTCTTTCCTATAAGAAATGTTTTTCATTCAAGCTTTTTAATGACTTACTGTAATGATTAATTTTACACCAGCTTCCAATGTTTTAAAAATATTTTTTCCATATTCATAAATTGCCGATTGGCCAATATTGTAAAAATCTTGTTTAAGCTGGTCATTGGGTTTAAATCCAAAATCATTACTGAATATATTTTCAATTCAGCAGTTCCCACGTAGCAAATTTGAGCAAAATGAATGGATCACTTTTAAATTAATCTCTACAACAAGTAATAATTATTCAGTGCTAATTAATTAATCGTGATTGTGTAAAGGATACAATCTGCTTCACAATTTCTGATGGACTGTGAAGATCAATTACACGCTTGTGAATACGCATCTGAAATCGATCCCAAGTTTTCGAACCTTCACCACAAGGTGTTTTACGGGTGGTGATGCGTAAGACTTTCGTTGGCATTCGCACAGGTCCTTTAACTCTTAGTTCCTTCTCTTTTGCTCCCTTGATTAAATCGGCACATACTACAAAAGAAAAAGAAAAAAACAACAACATTAGAAAGGAAGATAGGAAAATATGTTTAATAGTAAGTTCTGTTAAAGCACACTTTGGCAGTTTTTTTTTTAAAAAAAGTCATTTTTGCAGAATTCTTAACTATATCAACCAAAACTCTGTAAATGCAGTTTTCTTTGAAAAATCCAATAATGTAATATAGCCCTTTCCAATTTCTAAGTCATGCATAAACTAATTTTTGTTACAAGACCTGTTATTTCTTCACTTTCAAAATTCATTAAAATCTGATAAGTATAAAAATTAGGATCAGCAACAACATAAATTAATTTATGTATTAGTTAAGTTACATAGTGTGGTAATGGTGCTATCTACTTATAAAATTTGTTATTCTAAATTTACACAAATCCTTTGCATTTAAAAATGAAATACTAAATACGCATTGAAACAAAATCAGGCGGAGTATTTCAAATAAAAGAAGCTAACTCATCTGATATGTTACACAGGATTTATAGATGTTTAGCTAAATACTCCTTCACAGCAAGTCTATAACAGCTTCAATACGCTGAATGTGTATCATAATTTCAAATCAAAATTATAATTAAACTATAGTTGAATATCTGCAGCAATGCATGGGTAGGTATGGCAAACAATTATAGATCTTCAGCAATAATCAAATCCCCTTTCCTTTGGGAAGTGCATGAATGCAACATTGAATGTTGAAAAAAATCTTGAAATAAATTATATTTAAATATATATTCCAATATAGAATAATTTTAGCATTATTATTTGGGAATTGAGGCAGTTATGTTATAATGCCCTCTCTATTTAGCTGAAATAAGCTGAATTGAAACAAATGGTGATTAATGCTTGTCTTGCAGCATACTACATCATTATTCTATGGCTGAAGATCTTATGAGATCTTAATCCTCCCTTGAAAACTGGAAGGGATTATTTAAGGATAATCTGGTAGGTTCGTCGTTAGTAGATTTTAATGGCGCAAAAGCTTCTTACACTAAGCTGCGCCAAAGAAGGTAAAAATTAGAATAAGGCCGCTTGCACATTATACGATTTCACCCGTACGGGAAAAACCCGCACGGTTTTAAATCAGGGTCTTTTAAGTCGTGGTCCCTTGCACATTAACACGATTCCCACACGATTTCGCCCGTGCGGTTTCACAATGTACCGTTCAAAAAGATTAGTTGTTATTATTGCTGTTTTCATTAATATGCCATTCAAGCGTAATAATACATTTATAAGCTTTTATTGCTGTCTTTCTATAAAAAATTGAAGCATCCAAATTTGTTCAGGATTTTTTTTTACTGAAGTACAAACGAATTTAAAATTTAATTCAATGAATAATTTCCCTCAAACTTTTACTCAATATAAAACTAAAATTCAGAAAATAATACGGGAAAAAAAAAATTAAAACAAAAAAAAATTGAAACATCCAAATTTGTTCAGGATGTTTTTTTTACTGAAGTACACTACAAAAACAAGCATGAAAGATAAAATGATGCACAAAATATTTACGCGGAATAACAAAAAAAAAAAAAGATTATGAAATTTTGGATTGAAATCAGGTAGTAAGGATATAGTGTAGTAGGAGGTAAAATAATAAAGCGCTATTAACAATCAGCAATTTCAGTGTTTTGGGTTATATTTTTTTTTATTAAGTAAGTAAGAAGCAACCAAATACACAACCTGAAACAAAGCGTCTACGCCCCCTGGCTATACCAAATAACGCCCCCAGGCTACTCCCGTACGATTAAAATCGTGACTGCAGTGGCACTGGACGGCTGCAATACGACTAAAAATCGTGCCCGTTTTGAAATCGTGCAATGTGAAAGGGCTAGTACTCGTCTATAGTCGACTAAAAGAATTTGCCCGTACGAGTTTTTCCCGTACGAGTGAAATCGTATAATGTGCAAGCGACCTAAGAAAAAGAAAAGAAATGGAAACGAACTGTCTCAATAAGAAAAGAAATGCATCAAGAATAGAACAGGTAGTGCCAAAAGTAAGATGATAGTAAATCTATAGTGTATGGAAGAAAATAAAAAAACAACCTAAATTACAAAAGGTTGGCAAGGCCACATTGATGAATGAATTGTAAAACTGATGAAATGGGTAAAGTACATTGTCATTTAGAAGCAAGGAAGTATGAATAGGAACATGAAAATGAAAAAGATTATAAAAGCAATAATGACTGTGTTGAGTAAAAGCAGGACATTCAATTAAAATTCGATGAATGGTTAAACAACGCTGCACATTGATGGGTAAGTCTCGTATTCCCGATTCTCAGACATACAAGAAGAACATCCTTCTGTCCAGTTGTAAACATTCGATTTGTAGGGGAGGTTATCTTTGTCTTGTCAGTCCTTTATTATTAAAGGATGAAGTTTATTGCCATGAAGATCATCTCATTCATGTTGCCAGGCAGCTCGTATGGAGATCCGTTGCAGTGGTCGACTAGATGCAGACTTGGCAAGAGAATCAGCAGGGTCATTACCAACAATGCTGACATGGCCTGGGATCCAGCAGAAAATGGTAAGTGCTACTAGTGAAAACGTTCCAAGAAATCCAAAATAGATAAAGGGTGAAACCTCAGGGTATGACTGCACAGCACCTGCACTCTCAGAATTGCTATAGATAAGAATTTTTGAAACCTTCTCCTGAAATGCATACTGTACGACTAGGAAAATGGCATAAAGCTCAGTAATCTCTTAGTTTCGCCTTTAATCCAAAGTTTTCAGCTTAAGTACTATATATGTTTGGGTATTACTTGTTTATGTTGTGCAAGGTACTAAAAAAAAACAAATAATAATAATAATAATAAATGGCTCTTTTAGGAATAAACAAACCACATATTTCTGACAGGGCAATGAAACCAAAATATATTTCCTAATGTTTTTTGTTTTGTTTTTCAACAATAATGCTCGCCACTAGATGTTGCAAAAGACAAGCAAACAGTGATATAAAAAAAAAAAAAAAAAAAATCACTAAAAATTTAAAAACCAAGCCTTAGATTCATTTACAACCTTTTTAATATTTCTCTTTAAAAATTCCTAAATACCTTTCTCCAAACTCCTCACATTTCTGCTTGTAAGTGTGATTCGGATTCTGTGAATAGGGGCTTCTTCTGGAGCTGGTTTTCCACTATCTTTAAACTGAGACTAACAAAAAGAAACAAAACAATTTTTAACAATTATTCTACATAAATATACACTTTTATATTTGCAATAGCTTCTGGCGTAAGAAATGAAGCAGCTTCAAGCATCTGAACACAATCTTTATTAACAGAAAAATATCTCGTTTTCAAAGAAATTAAAAGATTTCAATTCTTTTACTTAAAAAAAAGAAAAAAAGAAATGAAACACCCAAGGCATTTGCAATGAAAACCTATTAGTAAAGAAGTTAATGCTCCAATATATAAACATAATATGTATGCAATAAATATTATTAATGAAACTAAACACATTTCTTCTTCTTCATTAGCAATATTTCACAGGCTATTACTTTTTCCTGCTTTGTCAGGCTTTCAAAAAAAATAAGGAAATAATGAAGACTACGACTGTAATATATAATAGAATTATGTTTGTAATTTGTAAATACACTTGTGATGGGGTGTATTTCGGGAACATAGGGAGAATGGTGGATGAACGTGTAAAGGAACAAGTGAGTGCATTTCGTAATAACCACCCAGAGATCTCCGTTTGGGCCTATCATTGCATAATGTTAGGGCATAACCCTGACCCAATCGTTCAAATAATATACAAAAACATATACGACAGAGAAACAAGGTTTATATTAGAAGCATGCGTGATTAACAATTTTAAATGTTTTAATAAACAAAAAGGCATTGAAATAAGTCAAATGATTTTGGAAAAATTTAAAAATAACTATAGAAACATTGAAATATTTCAACGGTTTTAAGTCTTATATGAATTCTTTGTTTTGTAAATCTTTGTATGTGAATGGTTCTATGTTACTGTAATGACGCTTCCTTAACAGGAATGGTTCTACATTGTTGAAATCTTTATTATTTATTGTAATGAACAATCTATATATGATGCTTCCTTACCATGAATAGTTCTATGTTGTTTTAAACTTTATGTTTTGTAAGAGATATTCGATATATTTGAAAGCCTGACGAAACAGGAAAAAGTAATAGCCTGCGAAATTTTGCTAATGAAGAAGAAGAAATGTCTTACGTTTTAGTAAAGAAGTTTAAGATTATCAATTGAATTTGTTTTGATATTCCCGTATTGTCATCTGTCCCTTCTCTCAACTCCTTATTTTTTCCAATCCCTTTATATAAAAAATTCAGTAGAAATTTTCAAGTTATCAACTAAACTTGGGGCACACCTAATCTTATAACACAGAAACAGTTACGAGGCCAAATCACACCAAATGGCGTTTCATCTAGAAAATTATTAAACAAACAATATTAATGCAATGGACCTTTCCATTAATTCAGGACACATGTGAGTAAGACGAAAACTGCATTGTGGGAAATGACAAATGAAATTGGAGGAAACAGATACGTGCGCACAAATGAGCATTTTCTTAAAAAAAAAAAGAAAAAAAGAAATAGAATTTTTCTCCACCTTCCAAGGTAAAAAAAAAAACTATCTACAGAAAGTAATTATACTGTTCTAAGAATATTTATTCTGTTTAGTCTTTTTAAAATAGGATTTTTGTTTTATCCTTAAATGAGATTTTTTTTTTTTTTTGTGTATGTGTGTAAACAATCACTTAGTAAACATGGTGCTGGGAAATAAATGTTCAAGTAAATCTAATAATTACGAAATAGTAACAATAAGGAATTCTAAAATATAATAAAACAGATCTTCAGTTAGGCCTAAAGAACTTAAATGTTCCTTTTAAATAAATTAAAACCTTTATTATTAGCATAGCAATATTTTTGTAATTATATTAATATTTAAAAGTAATCTATTTTGCATTTAAAAAAAATAATAAATTAATATAGTGCCAACAAGGAAAAATAAGATTTTCAGGTTTTATTTTTGTTATTAGAAGTTTCTCAGGCAGTTTAAACAAAAAATAAAATTAAAAAAATATATAAATTCCAAATTTGGTGAAACCAATCCTCAAACTCAGTTTTGGAAGGATAAAAAATAAATTCATTCTTTATATTATTATTATAAAAGTAAGGTTATAGTCAAGAATGATGATCCGCATTCAACTATTATGATAATTGTTTTTTAAATATGAAAATAATTTTTCGGTTGAAA
>JAFIDM010000002.1:5572854-5587377 GCA_023159025.1 Thereuonema tuberculata
ATTATGATAATTGTTTTTTAAATATGAAAATAATTTTTCGGTTGAAAGAATCAGATTTTTACAATTACTTCTAATAAAAAAATTTCTTTTGTGAGGCAAATCTTGGGAATTTTTCTCAAAATAGTGATTTTAGGCTTCATTTAAAGTTCATTCATTCAGGGTAGTCCTGAAATGGTTGGCCAAATTTGAAGGCCTGACGCAACGTTAGCAAAATAACAAAAAAAAAAAGTCCATTTGGAGCATGGATGCGAAAATTCCTTATTCAGATGTTACAGAATGATTAATACATACACAGGTCACAGCACAGCCACTGTTAGATGAGGTGTTCGAAGTGGTTTCCAACAGCAGCAACACTTGCCTCAAAGTCATTGTGTTTCAGTGTGTCCGTCAATCCTATGACAATGGTATGAGGCATCTATTGCTGCTGGTGGAGGCCACTTCAAACACCTCATCATCTAACAATGGCTACACCAAAACCTATGGACGTGTTAATCATTCTTGTAACATCTGAATAAGGAATTTTCTCACCCATGTTCATATGGACTTTTTTCGTTATTTTCCTACATTACCTCAGGTCTTCAAGTTTGGTCAACCAATTCAGATCCACCCTATATAAATGTTTGTCTCCATCCTAATTATATATTTATTTTTAAAATTAAAATTGATAAATAACTGCTAACTAAAACAAATGAAATAACTAATGACTGGTAATAATTAAAAAAACTTTTTTTTCAAATGGCTAATCCATTTCTTCAGATGAAACATAACTTCAACTGGTAGACAAAATGTCACTGAGCTGTAACTATGGAGTGCCAATTTCCCCAAATTTAAATCTGCTCTCGATAAGTGTACAGTTAGTTAATGGAACTATTAACTGTACAGTTAGTTAATGGAACTATTAACTTGTTAATAGCTGATAATTATCAATAGTTCCATTAATTACTATTGATAATTGTAATTTAAAAAAAAATCATTAAAGAGAAATAAAAAAAATTAAAAGAAAAAGAAAAATTCACTTAACACAAAAAATTCACAAAGAATGAAATTTCATTAAAAGTTGCTAATTAAAAAATTTTTAACTTTTTTTTTTATATATATATATACTTTACATTAAAAAACAACTAGAACTCACATAAATCAATTCATTAAAATGTTCCTAGGACAGTTTCGAGGAACATTTGAATGTATTGTATATTTTAGCATGTTTTATTTTAAATGAATTGATTTATGTGGGAGTTCTAGTTGTTTTTTAATGTAAAAGTTGCTAATGAAATAAAAACTCATTAAAATTGTTATAAATAAAACTAATTACTAAAAATACTTAAAAAGTTATTTATGATATTTAATTAAAATTAAAGAATAGAAATTCATTTAGTTTTACAAACATTTCAATGCCTAGCATATTTTTTTTCTTATTTTAAAACAAATGTTAGCTGAAAAATATTGAAGTAGATTGTAATAAAAATTAAATTTTCATGTTGAATATTATTAAACAAATGCAATCTTTATTCTGAAAATAAAGTTTAATGTGAAATAGAAAAGCCAGTGTTAAAGTCATTGTTTAGGTGTTAACTTTCCAAGATCCTTTCTTACGAGTGTTGAAACATGACCCCTTCCTTTGAAGTCGCTCTTCATTCAATTTGATACTTGCTATTGAAACGCCTGTAAATTCAGCAACTATAGCTGTTATTTCATTATCTGACTGATCCTGGTGCTTCTCTCTTATTTACACAAAGCATCATCGATGATATCAGCACTTTTTTAAAGGTTGAAAGGCAATGGCATTGGAAGACTCCCAATGTTAACTCAAATGCTAAGGTTTTTACGTGATCAGCTAATTAACTACTGACTTTAGAAACTCAAAAATATTTGAATTGTAAGTTTCTCTGCATAAAAAAATATCTCGAGATGAAATATTTAAAATGGTAATTTCTGATAAATGGCATTTATTTTTGACAGTATCACAACTTAATAAACAAACTACTTTCCATAGCAAAGGAAACTTTGTAACTGTTTCTGTATTATCAGGTTAGGTGTGCCCCAACTACAGGCGAGTTTGGGATGGGGGAAAGAAGGCTTTAAACCTCAATTTGATATAGTTAAAATGTTATTTCTTTTTTATCTACTGTTAAGTACAGAAGTTACTGGAAACAGTAAATAAAAAAAAGTAATTTGCTGCTGTTTAAACTACCACCAGTCCCATGAGGCATCAATGCAGAGTATTAGATGAAATCTTCAGACCTTTGTTGAGGAGCGATAAGAATATTCAAATGTATTTGATGGAGTCTTTTAATAGGCTGCAAACTACTAATTCAGGCGACTGTCAAAAGTTGCTATAAAATTTTGATCTATGTAAATTATCACATGCTACAATAAAGTAACGAAATACAGTAAACTCCCAATTATCTGCGGAATTGGATGGCGCGGCAACCACGGATAATTCGAAACAGGACGAAAAAGGATGAAAATCAACACAAAAATGCTTTTAACATTAAAATGGCAATACATACAGTTACAGTACATACATTAGAAACAGTTATTTTATTTTAAATTTTATTATTATGAGATGGTTCTCCCGTAATTTAGTGTAACCTGCTGTCCTAAGCTCCGCCCACAAGGTCGTTCTTTAAATTGTTTGTCTATAATTGTCTTCACTTACTGTTCGTTTTGGTTTACGAGAGCCTTCAGTGCTTTTGCGCATGTGTCAGGTCTCCTTCGATTTCTTCCAAATAGGGACGAGGAAGATGGGATGTTTACTTTTTATAGTGTTAGTTTACTAGTAGCTGGGTTCTATTTGCGCTTTTCGGGAAAGAATAAATACTATTGAAAAAATGGTCCTCCGTTATTTTTTTCTTAAAAGCGAAAATGTCCAAAAGAATTTCTTAGGAAAATACCCATCTCAACATATCACCCCTCTGCGGAGTAAAATCGTCTCGCAGTGGTAGCTCTGCCATTCATAAAAGGACAGTACTTTGTTAGCCTCTTTTATTGTTTACCTTATTCTAGATTTAAATTTTTGCTTTTTCAATTCCGTAATTTATAATACAGTAAAAAAAAATGGAGGCAGGAGAGGTCTGCAGATAATCGGGAGTTTATTGTACTGGAATTTTAAGCTGTATATTTTTATTATTTACAGAGTTAATGAAAGTTTATCTACCACCATAGAATTTACGAACTTCCTGAAGGGTTAAAATAAATAAATCAACAAGTGTTGCAATTACTATACACAAAAAGAGAAGAAAAAAAATCAGTTTCCATTTAGATAACTTAATAAAAACTGTCAGCTTCCTTCTTTATCTCTCGTGCATTATTTGTCAATTCATTAAACAGATTTTCATTTCACGTCATAATATAAGAAAATGCAAATCCTATGCAACCCAACTATTTACAATGTCAGCAGGAATTTGGTAGTAATTGCTACATTGAACAAACAAAGCACAGAAATTAATTTTGTGGACTGAAATTGGCCAGAACATAATATTTAATAGATTGTATGCCAGAACCATCTTCTTGTGGTTTTCTTTCTCAGTGCTTTTTAAAAAAAATAAAACTTTTCAATATACTGTCACTTATTTGACCAAGAAATAGATGAATAAAAAATTGTAATCCTGAATAATTAACTTTGTTTTATGTTTCATTTGTCCATTGCTACAGCTTTAATAAGTCATCTATCTATATATTCATTATTCATTCAGTGTTTCTGTAGTCCTAATGTGATTGCGGGCAAAGTTACTGCAAATGAGACCTCTGGGTATTTCCCACATCATAAAAGAGAGATAGACAAGGCCTTTCGCATCCTATAGATCAGAAATCGTCTTCAGGTCTGAGAGAAAGAGATGGGAGGGTGTATAAATATAGTTAAAAGGCAGACGGGAGAGATAGGTCAGATTGGAGTGGGAAAAACCTTGGTTTTGGCAGGAAAACTGGCAGATCGAAGAAGGGTGTTAAGGAAGAGAAGCCATTTCCAAATTTGGTGGAGGCCTAGGCCATCATTTAAGTTGACTTAGGTGGATCCTGCTTTGAGAATAGGAACACATTCTTCGATGTTTCTGGAAATGTAGGTAGAGGTTTTAGAAAGAATGGTGGCTCTATCCCAGTTGAAGATGACGGTTGTTTCCTGGTTTCTTATGTCTTGTTGGTGCTCGAGTAGGCGTTTGTCGAGGGAACGTTTAGTTTGACCAATATAATGTTAGCCGCAGCAACACGGAATTGAGTAGATACCTTATTTTTGGGGAGTGGGGGCGAGTAATTCCCACTGCTCCTCAAACAAAGCTCTTCAGGAAGAGCTGCAACACATCAAAGATGTTGCCAAAAACAACGGTTTTTCTCCCTCCGTCATCCCAAAAATTTTTGACCTTCCACCCCCCAAAGCAGAATATCGAGCGACGGGACGACATTGTCGCAGAACGAAAGTGAGGGCTGCCGAAAGATATCGTATAGAACAGGGATCGTTTTTTTTTTGGTTGTTGATTCGGAGATTCGTTTGTTTGTCGATTTGAAGGTTTGTTTTTTTTTTCTGCACCTGCAGAAAGTTTTTCGTCTTAGCATCAATCGTCGCAGAAAGATAAAAAACATTCTGCTTTCGGGCCTCCACCCTATGCCTGCCACTCCCTTCAACAATGATCTCCCTAAAGTTTTTCTCCTCTTTTTCCCCATCGTAACCCCAGAACTCAGTCGGATTTTTCAAAGTTACGATTTCCAAATTTTCCTTCCCCCTCGAAAAATCAGAAACATCATATCTCATCCTAAGGATCCCACCCCCACTCCGCAAAAACAAGGTATCCACTCGATTCCTTGTTGCTGCGGACAACGTTATATTGGTCAAACTAAACATTCCCTCGGCAAACGCCTACTCGAGCACCAACAACACATATGAAACCAGAAAACAACCGCTGTCACCACACACGCCAGAATCCCCGGTCACTCCTTCAACTGGGATACAGCCATCATTCTTTCTCAACTCTCTACCTACATTTCCAGAAACTTCGAAGAATGTGTTCCTATTCTCAAAGCAGGATCCACCTCAGTTAACTTAAATGATGGCCTAGGCCTCCACCAAGTGTGGAAATGGCTTCTCTTCCCCAACACCCCTCATCAGTCTACCAGTTTTCCAGCTCCAATCTGACCTATCTCTCTTCCGGCCACCTTTTATCTATTTGTATGCCCTCCCATCTCTTTCTCTCAGACCTGAAGACAATTCCTGAACAATAGGATGCAAAAAGCCTCGTCTATCTCTCCTTTATGTGGGAAATATCCCAATCTCTCGTTTGCAGTACATTCAGTGTTTCTACCTATAACTTGGTTAATTCTTAAATAGTTAAAAATGTATCAATGTTACAGAATGAATGGGCTTTCTGTTACAGAATGAATATATATACACACACACACACTAGGTGTCCAAGAAATAACGCGAGGTGTTTGAAGTGCCATAAGTTGATAAATACTATGGCAAAGTCCAAAGGAGAATATTAGAAGAAACTGTTGAAGTTGCGATAGCCCCAACAGATCAAGCAACTATGAACCAATTTGGACATAGCAGTAGCAGAGCTGCCTCATGACAGTTACAGTTACCAGTGTCAACAGTACAAGCAGCTTTTCATAAAATCCTTCATCTTTATCCCTACAAATTCTGTATGCATCTTTATTGCAACATATCTGCAGCAGCATGGTGCCCTAAACAGTGGTCTTCATGCAAGATGGAGCTATACCCTACACATCACCTGTTGATAGGAATGCAATTGCAGAATGCATCCCTAATGATCATATAGTAAACAAGAATTATCCTTATATATCGCCCACACAATCCACTGCCATCAATCCTTGTGAATTTTGGTTCTGGGGTTATCTCAAGAATAGAGAGCACCTACTACAGGACTTAAAAAAAAAAAAAACCACCGTAAGATGTGAATATGGATATCTTCATGATAATAGCTCTGACATGTACTAGAACACGGTATGCATCAAATGCAATTGCAGCTATGAGGATGGAGGACACAATGAACATCTTTTGTGACATCATCTTTTGTTTGAATTCCAAATTCGAAAAGTTTGCGGTCGATGCATGGCATAACAAAAACTTCAAAGTTATTTCTTGGACACCTTATATATATATATATATATAGTCTAAAATTTAGAAGAAAAAAAAATTAGCAATCAACTTTATAATGTCAATCTGACAACTTGTAACGAATTAAACTAATAAAAGAGTGTTTTTTGGAAGGAAGAGCCAAAATAACTCAATGTTTTTGAGTTACCACAACACACATAATATTGCCATTTTCCTAAACAAATATAATTAAAAATTTATGTTTATAATATATTCAATTGATAATAAAATTCAAGAATACATTTTAAAATTCATAAGCTTGTGGGTTTTAGGTCAACAATCATTTAGAAAAGAAATAAAAATATATGATTAAAATTCAGAATGTTAACATGCTGTTTGATGTAGTGGATTGTATAGTATTATTTTTAATAGTAACTTATTTTAAAAGTTATAACAAATGTTCACATAAAAACAATTACAATGAATTCTGATCCAATACCTCTTTAAAAATTCAAATAAGCTTTTCTCAAGCAGTTGTTTCTTAATCTTAGTTTAGTATTAGTACTGATCTTTAAATAAAAACAAGATTCTTCATGATGTAAGAAAATCTTATATTATTGTTAGTACAGTAAATTAGCAACCCCATTTTATCAAATAATATGTGCAACCTTTGGAATACGGTGAATGGTCATCCATTATGCTACTCTTTATATATTTAAGATTTTAATATTCTTTAAAAATGCCACAAACATTGCTATAAAGCAATCTTAGTGGGGTTCGGATTCTGATGACTTTATTTAATATGGCAAAGAATTTTACCTAATTATTAAAGGCAGGCTATGAAGGAAGCATGTAAAACAAGTAATCATGCACAACTCACTGTTGTCGTGGTCAAGAAAAAAAAAATAAAAATAAAAAAAAAACAAGTGCAAAACTTCGACCACCACTCATTAATCAGATACGTTAATTAAATAGGGTAAAATCATATTTTCGAGAGCTCACATTCTGGCTTCAATATCAGCCGGACACCACATTTGTAACGTATTTCTAAGGTGTTTCATATTTTTTTGTCAAACTGGTGGCACATACTTGCGAATGTCGTTGATCCCCAAACATGGCCAGAACACCGGATCGTCGTCGGGTCGTCCCTTCTTCATCCTAACCCACATGGAGAAGAACTTTAGCTTTCATATCATAATTATCCAAAAAGTTACGAAATAAAAATTATCAAAATCTATATAGTTACACAATATTGGATTGGCAAAGCGCGGGAAAACACAAATAAAGAAAAAAGATAATAATCAGTATAGATAATAATAAGATAAAACCATCAATAATAGTGCAGTTGTATTTCTTGTATTAATTATAATTCAACGAAAACTTAATTAAGTAAAATTACTATTCTAGTTAGGGAGTTATCCCACATTCCCGAATAAAGCCACGATGTCTCCGTATGTAAAAGAAAAAGTCGGCCAAGGCCCCATAATCAAAATCCCCCAACATTCTCTTTTATGTGGGATAGCACCCAGTTTTTATATAAACTTCACTGAGTGAACCAGGTTTCCAAATTCGCTTGGTTCAATTACTAAACCTTAATTTAAAACATTTTCCAATCTATCTTTCAAGATGGTTGCTCTATTTGCAACCACGTGCTCGTATGTCCGATTTTTAATAATTAATTTAACAATCATCGGAAAGCAATCCATTATTCTACGATTTCAGACATTTAATAAACATAATAATGAAGCCCTTACCATATTTTAAGACCTTTTTCCTGACCGAGATAATCACAAAAACAATCAGCGCTGAGCCAGGATCAAATTGAATTTCACCTCACGGCAATGGCGACGAGGAAAAGGAAGTTCGTCACCCGCGGATCATCCTAGCTTAGCTGCCGATTAAAAATTTTCATTCGTATTCAACATTAACAGCCCAAATCAACTTGAGCTTAGTGCTTAAAAATAAACCAAGTTATTTAGTCTGAAAAATATGATTATATTTTATATAACTATTTATGGAACGTATTAACAGAAAAGGTAGAAATACGAATCTAGAGAATGTAAAATAGGCCAATGACGTCATTTCCACGTTGTTTTCAGCAATGGCATCAATGGTAAGGGTAAGTCTTCTCGATAATTAGTGTGTATCTTTTTATAAGTTTATTTTATCAAGAGATGCTACTATTTCATCAAATGTTTAATGTAGATTATTAAAATTAAGGAGATACACTGTTTAGTACCAAATATTATTTACTCATATAATATTTCAGTTATTTTCATTTTAGAAATATAAGAATTTTGTGTAAACTAGAAATCAAAGAATATTCCGAGTTGAAAATAAACTGAGAATTAGGCAATACGATCTAAAATAATGTGTTTGGTATTTTGTTATTACATCTGAACTTTTTTTGTCCGATAGGATTTTATGTAAACTTCCTGGAAGATAACTGATTAAACGTCTACATTTTATTGTAATTTCAGTTTGAACATTATTAACCAGACTTGAATAATATTAAGTATTTATGGGATTGGTTAATTTAAAGATATCTCATATCGACCTCAAATGAACTACACGATTGTATTTGCTCTTCACTAGCTCAAAAGACTACACCAAGCACATATAAAAAGCTTTTAGATGATGACTAATTTGTCTGTACTTCACACTTCAAAATAAAGGAAACTGATATCTCGAAATCAACAAAGAATTATTCTGTTACTTAATTATTTTAATGAGATAGATGTTTTTAGTTCATTTTAGACATGTCACTCTGTCCAGATTTCCTCTTTTCAATTTCAAAGAGTAAACGACTAAGTAAGATTATAAGTTTTGTTACCATTCATGATATTTTTTAAACTATATCATTTATATGTGTCATTCATGTTTCATTTTGTTAGATGCTGGTTTTAATATGGTGTGCCATGTTGGCACAGGTGCAGGGATTCTATGTACCTGGTGTTGCCCCTGTAGAATTCCACAAAGAACAAAATATAGAAGTTAAGGTAATAATGACTCATGTTTATCTGCTTAGAAATATGAAATATATTTAATGAAGTTTATTTTAAAACATATACTGACAAAGATTGTTTACTGCCTTTATTTCAATTGAAATCTTTCCTTTTAGGCTGTGAAAATGACCAGTATACATACACAATTGCCCTATGATTATTATTCTATTAAATTTTGCCGGCCGAAAAGTGGAAAAAAATATAGTTCAGAAAATTTAGGTAAGTTGTGTTGAATTTTTTTTATTCAGTTTTACTAGGAACGATAGAACAATTATTACATATGATGACGAAATCACATAACACTTCCTTATATGAATCAAATGAAAGCTTGCTCAATAATACAATAAATTGAATCATTGCTGTTAATCGCAGATTCATTTTGAATATTTAACCCAATTGCCTGTTTCATTAGCAGTACCATTAACATTAGTGCAGTGCTATAATTGAAGACTTTGTTGATTTACGTGAGGAAGTTTTGAACACATTGTTTTGTTGACCTTAATATGCTTATAAAATACATACTCTTCTATAAAGAAAATAAATGTGTTGCAAATGATAAATAAAATACGTAATGATTTCTGTACATCTGCAGATAATGAAAAAAAGAATTGTGTTTTCATTTTCAAGACTTATTTGTAGTTTGAATTAGATTTAGCGGATTATTTCATGACATCAGCGGAAAGATTACCAATTCATATGTAAATGCTTATCATTGAATCTTATTACCTTGCTTGTTTTTGCAATAATTTACTTCATTAACTTTTTAGCTGAAAAATTAATTCAATTTTTAAAAGTGTTTTCGGAGATTTAAGTTCTTAAGATAAGATTATATTCTTGAAAAGTTACTTACTCGGTCTTAAGAATTCGTCACATAAATAATCTTTATACTTACAACTGAAATTGAGTAAGAAAAGGGAAGAAAAATCTATAAAATGCACAAATTCGTTAGAATTGTTTGCTTTTAACGCATTGAGCCATCATCAATAGCAATCTGGGACAGCTGTTTCGTCCTTATTAGGACTCATCAGCCAGAGTCCTTTATTCTTTATTATTAAGTTTTCGACTTTTCGTTGGTCTTCTGCCTTTATTAAATGCCTTTTGTGCTCAGCACAAAGCTGGCCAAGGTAATTTTCCTGTACTGGTTACAGCGGTTTTTTCTTTAGTTGTTTGCTTTCAACCTGGTCCACTTCCCTGAGGGCGAGACGGGATCATAGGTACCGACGCATTCCGAGCTCCATCATCAAAGCTAAATCTGGATGACGAGTCCTAATAAGGACGAAACAGCTGTCCCCGATTGCTATTGATGATGGCTCAATGCGTTAAAAGCAAACAATTCTAACGAATTTGTGCATTTTATAGATTTTTCTTCCCTTTTCATATTACATTAATGCACGTTAAACCTTCTTTATTGAAATTGAGTAAGTTAATGATATACTCTTACCTTAAGCATTTTTTGCCCCTGATATCAAAAAATGAAACTGAAAATTGCTCACTTATTCAGTCTGTAACTCCATTAAAAAAACAGCCCTTATTATTCCTCATTTTAAATTATTCATAGTTCTCTTTTTAAAGGAACAACCATCTCTTTTGATTCTATGTTCTGAATGGCACAGATATCAGTGTATCTTGTTGCTTTATTAACATCTGAAGCTCAATTCATTTTTACATTTTAACTGCAATTGACTGAAATTTATCATTAAACTTAAAATAACCACTTGTTAAGCCCCAAATGTAAATTAATGGTTTTGTAACAGCAAAAGGTTCCTTAAACTGACTGTTCTTAAAAGATAAAAAAAAGTGAAAATAAAATGCACTTACTTGATAAAAACATATATGAAAGGTAATGGAGAATTATCCTATGGTTTTGGAATGCTTGTGTATTCCGTCATCAGTAATGGTACAAACATTTAGGACGACATGAAGGCAAAAAAAAAAATGTGGTGATGGTGTTGGGTAGCTTAAAAGTAGTGAAGGGCGTTTTGTCCGTCAGTGACTTGAGTATAGTCAGATTGTATAGAATGGTTCAGTGAGGAGGTGGTGGATGAGGGATTTAGCATCGGTGAAGTTTCATTGAAACGTGTTATTGTGTATGTTATTAAAGATTTAAAAATGCTAACATTTTCAGAATGCCCAAGAAGGATATTGTTGTTTAGGTTTTTAAAGTACAACAATAATAACATTGAATTCCTATTTATGTTTTGATAACATAGCAGGAAGCTTTCAAAAACTTGCCTACAAATGCCTGTACAGTCAATGTTGAAAGATAAACTACTTTAATACAAGTGGTTGAACATAATACATATAAGCCCCATGGTATTGGAATATTAGACATACTAACCCTGTTTTTAATTTTTGTACTCAATTAAATTTTATTGACTCATTATTTGAATTCTATATTCAGTAAATAAATCAAAATGAAATTATAGTTGTTGATTTGATTTGTTTTCATTGTAATAGAAATTAATCTGTTTTAGATTACATTTCTGCCAAATATTAACCTGAATAAATATTTACATTGTTTGAGTTTGTTGACATAAAGCAAAGGAAAAAAAAATAGTGGTTGAAATGAATGATTACTAAGATTCAATTTTCAACCACTTCAATTTGTCAAAAATAAAGAAACTACAGAGAAATTAATTGTGATTGGATGAGAGGAGACTTCAAAATAATAATAATAATAATAATTGCTACATTTTCCTCACTTCTGGAAAAATAAATTCCTTGCTTATTAGAAAGTTCAAGAATGAAATTTGAAATATAAAAATGGAAATACGGTCCTGATTAAGAAGATTTCAATCAGAATTTACTTTAAAGAGTAAAAATATGAAAAATCGGTAATGATGTTAAGTATCTTGAGTGCTATGGATGGATACATTATAGTTGTGTAAAAGCTACACAAAAAAGTAAGCAAGGAAAAATTGTGATTACCCAGACAATAGTTTGATTAGATGATCTCTGCTAGAAAAAGGTTACAAGGTCTTCAGCTAGAGTGAGCACAGGAAAAAGTATTGAATTGGTTGTATACTGATCTTTTTCTTTTTTTTAATTTACCATATAATTATCTTAAAAACTGTCGCTCAACTTAACATCATATAAAAATAAATAAATAAATGGATACAATTCAATGTAAAGGAAATTAGAACGATGCCTTATATTTTGATTTTAATTTAAGATATTATCTTAAATGAATAAATGAAATGCTTACTCCAATCAAAAGGGAATGAGATGATCAAACAACACAAATTACATGCATAATATTAGGCAAATCAGAGATAATAAAAGTGTTATTAATTCTTAATTTTAAAACCATAGCTTAATTTTTTTCAGTTCAGATCCTAGAAAGCTTGAATTCTGCCACTATTTCAGTTTATATGCTTATCCTGGATGAACTATGCCAGCTCCTGTATACTGCCTTTAGGCAGATATTAATGAAACAAGTGTCTGAGATAAATGGTATAATTGTCTTAAGTATCCCTCTGTGGTCTTGTGAAAGATTGAAAAATACAGATACAGATGCTTACAACTGATTAATTAATTAGGAAGTACTTGGTGATCATCTTCCACTAATCTGTTTGCAGGATATTAACACACTTACATATAACTATCATTGTATACTACATCACACTGTCTTTGCCGTTTAGTAGAGCCTTTTTGGCTTTCTGTCCATTTATGTATGCAGGTTTTCATTGTTGATAGCTAAATATCCACAGAAACTTCCTTTTACAGGAATATGTAATTTTCCAAGATAATAAATAGGAAGTGAAATGCACCTATTTGGTGAACATGAAATAAACATCATAAAAAAAAGGGGTAAGATACCGACAAATTCAAATTTACCAAGTAAGTGCATTTCATTTTTATTATCTTTATTTAATCAACACAAGCTAAGCCTTCTCACTAATTTGTAATTTTCCAGTCTGCCTAAATTTCTAGCATTTTCTATAACTTGTAAGACTTCCTGAAATTCTTGCCTTAAGCAATCTATAATATGATCCATATTTCATTTTCCAAAATATCTGTTTAAAAATCCCCGTAGTCAATTGGAAGATTTTTTTTTTTGTTAAACAGTAGAGTCCCGGTTATTCAAGTTAATGTGGACCAAGACTAACTCGGATAACTGAAAAACTCGATTAAAGCGAAAATTGTAAATAAAATAAATCGTGTAAGTTTAAATGTATATTTTAACAAATACAAAAGTTATACAGATACACCATATGCAGTTCATTTTGTTATGATAATTAAAAGAGTTCTTTTACTTAAAAAAGTCCTTAATTGTCTTTAGTTTTAAGTTTCCAGATGCATTCAAACATGCTAATATTGTTACTCTTTACTTTTGTTGTACCCCGGAGCTGACCTCTCATCCTTTTGAAGGCAAAAATTCTAAAGTTCGTTTTTTTTTTTTTTTTTTTTCGGTAGTTTTAAAAATGTAGAACCAAAAAAAAAAATCCTAGAAATATTTGATAGCTTGGTTAAAGCAGGATAATCAGGGTTTTGCTGTATTAATAAACCTCCAGTTGAAGTATATCCATATAATTTCTTCAAAGCAGATCAACTTCCAGTGCCAGCAGGTAAAATAATCAATGCAACAGTCTCAAGGGCTCATTGTTTTTATGTATTTATTGAAGTTCAAATGCATTATAACCAAGTATACACGATTGGGATAAATAAATATAGTTCCATGGACTAAGTTTGGACCAATCTCTATCCTTATCGAGGCCTTTGTAATGTATTTTATATAAAGTAATAATTCTACATTCTTTTGGCAGGTTTAACATTAATTGATAAAAGGAGCAGTCGGCCATTTCATCATGTGAAATGAAATTGAGCTGCTCGAATTCCTTCATTATCTTGAGCTTTTTGCTTCGGAGCAAATGGGTTTTTTATATAATATGAATTCTACTGAAATCTCTTTGAGTGGGAATCACTTGTCTCATTCATAACATTGATTTTACTTAATTCCTCACGTATTGTTGCATATTTTGCTTTCAGTCATTATAGAGCACAGACTTTCTGATATCTCAGTAACTTGAAGACAGTGCATTCTCAGATTGTTTATACTACTGCATTGTACTTTTGGCAGGTGTGGATAATAACTTTCAGTCCTTCACCTAATGACTTCAAAATTAATGTCATTTTTGGACATTTATTGCTAACATGAGTTTAGTATTGCAGAAAGCTATAATTCTGGATTTTTCTACATTT
Organism: Thereuonema tuberculata; assembly: GCA_023159025.1. Classification (NCBI taxonomy): domain Eukaryota; kingdom Metazoa; phylum Arthropoda; class Chilopoda; order Scutigeromorpha; family Scutigeridae; genus Thereuonema; species Thereuonema tuberculata. Next base: position 5,587,108 of record JAFIDM010000002.1, read on the forward strand.
GATGTATTTAGCTCAGAAAATAAATCGCTGCCTTTCAGGTGCAGTGCTTTACATAAAATTTGGCACAAAATTTGTTAAAAAAAAGTTGAAAAATTCTTGGGAAAATATTGACAATTAAATATTTTTTATAGTTTTTTTTTTTTTGATGTTTTCAAGGGAGTAAGTACTGTGAATGAGTCATATGCTTTAGTCAAGTTTCAAAAAATATAAAATATTAACGTGTGCTAAAAAGTTTAAAACATAGGATGCCGACGCACTTTGACTAAAAAA
>JAFIDM010000002.1:5603556-5625462 GCA_023159025.1 Thereuonema tuberculata
TTATCTTGAAATGAACGAACACAAGCGTCTCCTCAGACGTAAGGCCAGCCAATCAGATCTTGTGTGTGAGCAACATCCAATCACAGAGAACTGACGTATTCCAACAAATTTTGAAGATCGAAAGCAAGTTCGCCGGCGCCATTTTGTTCAACGCTTCGTTGGGATCGAAGGTTATTACGAATTAAATATCACATTGAGGAGATTATTTTTCAAAAATAAACAATATTTTTACTGAAATAAATTAATGCTATGCGTCAGAATGTGCAGATCTCACCTTTGTAAAGAGATTTTGCATGTAAATCAACATCAAAGGTAGCGCTGCCAATCGGAGTGTGTGTGTTAAGCAATAGCCAATCCGAGAGCATTGATACAAATTTTGCCGGGAAAACGGAATATTAGCAAATGTGATCGCCATCCATGTTCTTGCAATGTTTTATTAGCCCAAAAATGCGCTAAACGATGGCAGATACTCCGTGAAAGATATTAATTAATGCATTCATTCTTCATTTAATAATGAAATCGAAATTAGAATTGATCGTCATTTATAACTTTTAAAGCGTTTACTTACATTAAAACGCATCTCCTGCACTAATAAATTAAATTCCCTGAGCTGATCTCTCTTCTGCAATATTTTACGCACCCACATCTTCTTTTAGGTTTTGTGTTTCAAGGCCAAGCAAAATAAATGCATGGCCATGAAAATTCGCTGATCTCCGTGGAGATTCATGTTGAGCAATTGAAATGCCGCCATAATGACGTAGAAGAATTTCCGTTTCCTCTTTCGGTCTACTTCCATTTCCGCTTGCTGTTAACTTGCAAACGACTAAGTGCGCGCTGATTTTGCCTATGACGTTTACAAGACGTTTACAAAAACACAACGCAGACGCTGAAGTGCGTATACCCCTTTACTGTGTTTATGGTTGATTAATGCCAGCCCTTAACCAAGGAAAGCACTCATTATGAACTTAGTTTTCATCTAAACAGAAGATGGCGAAGAGAAGGTAGATCGAAACATGTTTGCAAGTAATGTATTGAATTCAGCAGTGCTAATTAAAATAGAAACACACACAAGGAGTGAAATGAGTTTTCTAGAAATGCAGGAACAGGAAGAAATTAATGAAGTGATCATAATAGTGATCTGTAGGACTATAGTCTAACAGATGGTTCTTGACGATCTCGTTTGCTTGAGAATTACGGAAAACACGAGATGTGGCCACTAGCCTCTTCAGGAGGTGTCAAGGTATTTAGTACCTCCTGGTGATGGAGGCTTTGGATATACAGGTTGCTTCAGCTACTCTGTCTTGATCTATTTCTAAAGGAATGAGAGGTCCTCCATTCATTAATTCCCTCCGAAAATATTCTTCAACTTGCAATATTTTTTTTCCGTGCGCTGCTTCGTATAGCATTGTTTCTTGACATTTTGTGAGAAGACTTGGATAGAGGCTAATCTCGCGTAAATTACTTGAAATCGCGAAAAAACGAGATCGTCAAGATCCATCTGTTGGACTATAGAAAGGATGAGATTAGGAAATTAAGTTTTTAGTTATCAAATTCATTAATAATTGTTTATTTCGGCTCTTCATAAACTACTTTATATCTTTTTATTAAGTATACAGGGTGGCTGAAAAGTTTAGGCGCGGTGTTGAGCGCTTGCTGGCACTGTGCCAAGGGGTATTTTCGAAAATGTTGCGAAACTTTTCGAAAGTCCGGAAGCTATATAAGGAGCTGCATGAGTCATTTGATCCACTGTTCATCCGAACTCTCGCTATGAAGACTTCATCGCATTGCCCCATTATCGAGAAGCTGCTCAAGGACAAACTCCGGATTTGCGACATTGTGAAGCGGCTCAGGATTCCCTCTTCTACGGTCTGGAATGTCTCCGCTGCTCTCAAGGCTCGAGGACACATCTCTGAGATTCCAAAAGTGGACGGCCGAGAACTGCGAACACTCGGAGGATTCATGCAAAAATCAAGAAGAGGATCACTCGCAACGATGGAGTCAGCATGAATCGCATCGCCTCTGACCTCAAGATCAGCCGTCAATCAGTCCAGGAGATCGTGAAAAGTGAGTTCAAGCTGAAGAGCTACCGGCTCTGTCGAGGCCAGTTTCTCTCGGAGCAATCCAAACAAAATTGACTGATAAAATCCAAAAAGCTTCTGAGCGAGCTCAAGGTGCGCCGCATCTCTGATGTGATCTGGACTGACGAGAAGATTTTCACAGTTGAACCTCTTCCCAACTGTCAAAACCAGAGACAGTTGTTGTCAAAAGCTGACAGCAAGTCCCCGAAACATCGTCTGGCTCATAAGAGACTCTTTCCCAAAAGTGTTATGGTTTGGGCTGGGGTGACATCGGAAGGTAAAACTCCGTTGGTCTTCATTGACAGAAATGTGAAAATCAACTCTGAGGTCTACCAAAAGGTGGTGTTGATGAATAATCTGTTGCCCTGGGTCACTAAGCACTTTGCTCAGCGACCGTTTGTTCTCCAATAAGATTGGGCTCCGCCCCATGGCTCCAAGTCGACCAAAGCCGTTCTGGACGCTCACTTCCCATACTGGGGCAAGGACTTGTGGTCTTCTGCCTCGCCAGACCTCAACCCAATGGGGTACTTTTGGAGAGCAAGATCTCAGGTCACTTCTACGGCTCAGTGGATGCTCTGAAGTTGGTGCTTCAGAAGATGTGGGACAATAACGACGTCGACTACCTGTGGCGCACAGTTGATTTTGTTGTCGGATGTCTGAAGGCCTGTATCAAAGCAAAAGGATCAAACTTCGAGCACCTTCTGTCCTAAGTGATCACATAGCTCTATTTCATCTCTCAATAAATTTGATTTGTTAATCTGGTCCCTAACTTGAAGCTTACACACAAAAACATAGCGTCCTACACTTTCAACCACTCTGTACATCAAGAAATATATCCAAAATGTTGCAGGTCAATATGAATTTACCTTTGGAAAAACATATTTGTATAATAAATTTACATTCTGAAATATTAAATCATTATTCAAATTGAAAATAACCCTAGGAAAGAAAAAAATTGTATTAGAAAGCATCTAATACCAATTCAATTTGATAATTTCTTCAGTACTCCTTTTTTTTCATTAAAACTTATAAGCATTTAGCATGTTCCCATACTTAATAATTGAGAACCAATTGAAATGACTTTTACTATTGAAGTAAATAAATAGTGTGGATACTGTTCTCTATTGCTTTAATTAAATACCAGATGTACATATTCTCATGTAAATAAGTCACCTGCATTACGATTGAAATTACAGCAACTGCATTTTTGATTGCACTGTTGTGGATTGAAATTACAATAAAAAACTTTATTAGTTAAGGTATAATTTCTGTTGTAAATTTTCTGTCTTACTATTTGATTGCAAATCCTAATTGTGCCTTTTATTATAGGCAATCATGAATTAGTCTTAAGTGAATTTTTTTTCTAAGAACTAAATTTGTAGAAATTTTTGTCAAAGCATTTGTACATAGCCTTACATGATTCTCGCACTTCAGTTTCCAGCCAAGTAAGAATTTTTGAGTGGTCCGAGCTTTCGGAGGCCATCATAGCATCCATCTTCAGGGAATGAGAAGCGAGGAGAACCTAACCTTTGATCTCACTTCTCATTCCCTGAAGATGGACGCTATGACGTCGTCCAAAAGCTTAGATCACTCAAAATTCTTACTTGATTAGAAAGCCAAGAAGAATTCTTCATACTCTGTCGCCAAGAAAGTTTCAAATCTCACTTATCCATTTAATATATTAAACACTTTTTTGCTAGTTCTTTCCTGGGAATATGTTTAATAATTTTTTAAATAGTAATTTCTTTCTTAATGCTTGTGCTATGCAAATATTGATGATAAGCTTTGTTTTTGTAGCCATATGAACACCCAGTGAGGACCAATCAGATTCCAAGACAGGTGCCAGACCAAGTATGGTATATGAATCCTGTTTTAAGGTTAGTGTGCATGAGTATTGGATCCAGAAGATATTGACTTTGAATTTTTATAGACAAGAATACTAGGCTTAATGTGTACAAGTCTATCTTTTAAAAATTATTAAAATTTTGTGTGAATGTTTTCTTATTGAAATCAAGATAGACTCCAGAAGTTAACTTCATTTTGAATTTATCTCAATTTTTAAATAAATACAATTTGAAAGAATTGAGAAAAGGAATTAAATGACCTTAACTGAATAGTTAGCTGATACATCAGTTGCTGTCATAGTTTTGTTGTTAGTAAGATTAATTTAAAATGTAAATAGATTTTCAAATAAGATTTAAAGAAGCTAAATTTTTTTTGAGTCAACATTTCTTGAGTTAAATTAGAATCTCGTTAGGCGCTCAAGACGTCTATCAACAGATGCTACAGATATATTTGTTAGCTATATTTACATTTATATGATTCTGAAAAGCATTGTATAGATAGAAACGATATATAGTTCAGATATTACAAAAAAAAAAAATAAATAATAAAGTACCATAACATGAGTTATACTTTACATTGAAGTTGTATAAAGATATATGAAATATCTGTACTTAAGTTATATACATAAATAAATTTTCATATATACATATTTCTCTTTCTTAGGTTTATCTTAAAATTGCGACTGTCTGAGGTGCAGTCAATACAGCATCTACAATTGATTAATGACTACATACGTACAGGGTTGATAACATTAAAGTTTCTCTACATAGAGGGCTCTGGAGCACGTTCTAAGGCTCCAAATGGAAAGAAATTTGAACAACAGGTACTTCTAACAATGCGCTCACCGTTTATTGAAAAAAAAAAAAAATAGTACAAAAAATAGCCAATAAATTACGTTGCAGCAACAGCTAACCATAACTAATATAAAAACAATAACCATGTATTACTCTAAAACATTACTAAAATAATGCAAATATTGTATTAAAACATAACACAAGAACTAACAAAAGACAAAAAGGAATTCTGTCAAATTCAACTAGTTTAAAGTTTCGCTTCATGTGGTGAGGGTGGAGCAAAGAGTTTTGTCACTGGCCACATGTTTCTCTCTGATTGGGGGTCACATCATGGTCATGCATAATGTTGACTTGCAGCTCTATAAAAGGAAAGAAAGCTCTTCAGAAGTATTAGATGCTTACCGGCACTTCACGAGCAATGCCAACGTTGGAGGAAAAAGTGCTGTTGGTGAAGTTATTCTATCAGAACAATAACAATGCAGCTGCAGCTATTAGAAAATTCCGGCGTCATAAGCATGTAATGCGTGGACCAATGTCTGCTCACGCTGTCCACAAAATGATTGCAAAATTTCAAGCAACAGGGCAACTTGGAGTCCTAACAGGTAGAGGTCGAAAACGAACGGAATCTTCTCATGTTGAAGATGTGGCTGTGGTTGTTATGGATTTGTCACATCAATCTCCATGTGGTAGTGTATTGTACCAGCTGTTGCCTATGCAATGGACATACCATATACCACTGTAAGGCTTGTGATGCGTCAGATATTGCGGTACTAGCCATATAAGATAAGAAGTCTATAGCAGCTACACCACAGTGATGCAAAAATTTGTATAACATTTGCGCTTCAGTTCCTGGCGCAAATGACAGTTGATATCAATTTGCCATGGAACATTCTTTGCAGTGACGAAGCCCACTTCTGCTTAAATGGTCAAATGAATACCTACAACTGTCGCATATAGGCAACAGAAACCCTCGTGTTATCCAAGAAATCAAGTTGAATCTCCACTGTGTGGTGTGAATTTACGACTAATTGCATCATTGGGCCATATTTTTTTGAAGAGCCCTGCACCTGTTCCATTAATGGGCAGCAGTATTATGACATGTTGGCAAATTTCGTGATACCAGAGCTTCAGCAATGTGAGTGCTTGAGGAAACCATATTCATTCAAGATGGTGCACCACCCCACATCACCCGATCAAAATTTGTTAAGGCAGTCACCCGACCTCACCCCATGTGACTTCTTGTTATAGGTTTTTTTGAAGAACCAGGTGTATCGTGAAAGATGTCACACTTTGTCAGATCTGAAGGACAGCATTAGACATCATGTTCTAGCAATTTTAGCAGACATATTGCGTCCTGCGGTAGAAAATGCCGTTTTGCAAATAGAGAACGTTGTTGACAACAATGGTGGACACTAAACATTTGTAATGCTTCAGTGCCCTCTATTGGCCATTTTTTTACTTTTTTTTTCCAATAAACAGCGAGCGCATTATTTGAAGTATCTGTTGTGCAAATTTCTTTTCATTTGGAGCCTTAGAATGCACTCCAGAGCCTCTATATAGAGGAACTTCAATGTTAACAAACCTGTATATATGTCACATGAAAATCATGTACCAAAATACAAAATGTTGTAGTTGTTCAAAATGCATGTATTGTAACAAAAATTGACATTGGTTTCTTTCATAATTCAGATGGATTTTGTCCCATCTGAAATGGTATTTTTTAAGTACCTCTACAGTGTCTTCATTTTCGCATAAAACATTTCTAAATTTTGATCCTCTAGCCCAGTCGTCTTCTAACACCTTCGGAGCCCTATGCTTTAAATGTTATTTCTTTGGAACCCTAGTACAAAAAAAATGCCTAGTACTGCAGACATTTTTTTTAATTAATTAATTTAAAATATGCTTATCGAAATTTTGAATAACAAAAAAAATAATAAAAATGATGCAACAAAAACAAAAATCTAAAATATAGAAAAGTTTGGGAACCCATGAAAAGAGCGAAAAACGAAGGCACAACGCAAAAACCAAGAGAGGAAAAGGATTCGCACCATGAGTTTGTCATTGGGAAGAGACTGGGACGGGCCATTTCGTCCTTTTTAGGACTCATCAGCCAGCCAAATTTCCCCGGAGACAGACTCAAAAGGTGCGTGGGGCCGTAATCCCAGTTCTCGCTCCCGAGAATGGCACCTCTCCCCTTAGAAATCCTAACAATTAATAAGTATCAATCCAGGATACATTTATTCCTTGGCATGCACATGGCTAGGCACGAGAGGAATTTAATAAAGGCATTTAAAATAGAAATATGCCGTAAATTTATTAAAGAAAAAGAGTAGTTTGGGAACTCAGTTTGAATATTGATGCAGGTTTCCTTTCACAGATAAATTCTTTTAGAGAGGGAATGAAATACAGTTAAACCTCATTATAACGGACCCTATTATAACGGACATCGCTTATAACGGACAATTTAAAAAAAAATTGTCTGCCTACAATTAAGGTGAGCGAAGTGAAAGACCGCTTAAATTTTGTTATTCAATATGATGAAAAATCAGCAAATGAAAACGTGTTTGCATATTATGAACACTTACGGCACTTCCGTCAGTTATTAACTGAAGAAATAAGCAGCAAACAAACCCAGCAGAAAATAAATTATTTTTTCAAACCAATGAATGTAAGCAATCAACATGAACCAGGACCTTCTTGTTCTAAAGATTAATGCAGTGTATACGTACACATCTTTTTCAATTAAACCTACTATGTTGAAGGCCGTTTTTTATTTGATATATAATAAACACTCTTTATAGCTAACTATTGTAAACTATTATTGATGTAAACCCTGCTGCATTACACCCCTATAGGAATTATTTGTTATAAGCTGGACTTTCATTAAAACGGACAATCTTCAGCCCCTATTAGTCCATTATAATGAGATTCTACTGTAAGTCACGAGAAACAATGCTTAGATAATGGCGTAGGTAACATAACAGAATGAGTTGTGCTTTTTGAATGATAGCATGCAGTTTGTCATGGAAGATGTTTATCAATTTTCTCACACTGTTCCATGTTTAATGGTCTTCCTAATAATAAGAGAGTTGGTGGATGAAATTTGCACAATAATCCTTAAGCTGCAGAAGTGTTCTTTTTCAGGTACTCTGTGTTGAAAAGAAAAGACCCACTTCTAAATGGGGCACAGTGGGTTTAGTGCATACAATTAAGGTATTGTATGGTCCACGGAACTTTATTGGTACAGGAAACACCTTACGAATATTTGTACCCAAGTGCCAAATGTTGCAGGAGTGACCTTGATTATTTGCTACACCTGATCTTCAAGGCTCAAACATTTTGTAGCCTGCAGAAGATATGTTTTGATCTCTGGGTGAAAGTGGTGGACTCTTATTATCAATAGTTATTGTGCAAACTGTTTCTTAGATCATTTTCAAGCATTTCTAAGTAAAATTTGTGTGATTTCCAAGTAGTCTGTCTTTTATAAGTATTAAGTATTTCTTCCTATCATCTAATCATATTATTATTATTAAAAAAAAAAAAAGACTTCTTCAAATCAACAAAAATATATTCAATAAAATACACTTATTCAATATATTTAATACCAGAAAATTTTCAGAAAGAATATCTTATTTTCTTTTTCCTTTGCTGTTATTAAATATATTGAATAAATGTATTTTATTGATGTAAAGATATGGGTTTTTATTTTTAGTCTGCCTTTTATTCCCCTATTGACATATCAACCCATCAAAATTATAAAGCTGAAATTAAAAAATATTGCTACCGTATTTTGAGTCAATAGCTTTCTGACTCAGGAATTTCTGGTAGTATGAGGTTCTTTGTTACGAAATAAGAAAGGCAACTTAGTAGTGTTCAGTCTGAACACGCATAACTTTATTTTACAGTGCTGTCCCAAAGTTCTTTCTGGTCGGCGGCCTAACGTGGCTAAGCTGACCACGTAGATTAATATGTCTCCAGTGGTCCTCATACCGCTTGTGTCGGCTTTTTCTCCTGGCCTGGGATGCTTGATTTCGCCTAATCTTCTCACCAGCAATGCTGATTCCTAGTTTCACCTCGTTGCGTAGGCGACATCCACTACAGGTCATCTTTCTCCTGGCCTTTGAAGTCGTCCTTGGAGAGCTGGAATCTTCTGATTAGCTGCTCGGATAAGGGCTCCTTTCTCTCTTAGCGCTCGTTGAGTCGGGATGGCTCCTTCTATGGCCGGTTATCCAGAAACGAACTCCGACTACCCCTTTGGGCTCCTGTCCAGGCACGAACTGACTGCACTCTCTGCTCCGGCTGGAGTAACTCCTTGCGGCTTCTTGCCGCTGAAATGAACTGCCAAGTCCGACTCGGCATCCCTATTTAAGGCCATTTGAAGCCTCGCCTTGGCTTCAGGACGAGTCAACTCTATAGGGAAAGAAGCCGTGTCAGGAAAGTCCACTCCTTAGGAGGGAAGTCGGCTCAAACCACCGGTAACAATATAACACCAAAAATATACATTTATATACACTGCATTAATCTGTTACTACAAGTAGATCAGAATATAAACTTTTTGAACCCTTAAACAATAAGTATAAATGAGCTATTTTGCTGTTGGACATCAACTTACATTTGTTATATACCTAAATTTCATAAAAATTAGATTTTTAACGTGTGTTGACCAAACTATTTTAATTAATATATACAATAATTCACACTAAAAATATTAAAAAGTTTTGCATTTAAAAACTTGATATAAAAATAAAATATACGATACATTAAAAATGTCCCTTGGATGGTTTCGAGGAAGACTTGTTCCCCATCATCAGCAAGATGGTTTTTGGTTGTTGGGGATTGTTCTTTTATAATAAAATATTTAATTTATTCAAAAATTGGTCCAATTTTATAGTAGTATCAAATCTGCGTTGCCATCTGGTGTGACGTTGTCATTGATGTGAAGGCTGAACTAGTTGATTCCAGTTTTTGATTGAGAGATGTAGGGGTGGAATAATTAACTGTAATTGGCAGGTTGAATTTTTCTTTTCCTCTTCTAATTGTCGTGATGTGTGCTCGTTAAACGTCTTCATGCTCTTCGTTACTTGTAGGTGTAATTTTTTCTGTAATAAAATATCAAAACAATACTGTTTTATGTTATTATTTGACAATTTTATATTATATGATTTAGAAAGGTGGATTGTTATAGATTCTTTCACTTTCCTTTTTAAGATGTCTTTCTTATATTGAATGATGACAGCATTATTGAAGTCTGGAAGTTGATTTTCACTGTATGCATGATTTGAAATCATTGATGAATTAGTGTTCTGAGTCTTAACATGCATATCTATGGTTATAGAGACGTTTCTCCAAAGACTTAAACAATTTCTCTTATATAAAAGCAGCTGTTATTTTTGCACTGTACTTTATAAACTATTCCCTCTCTATCTTGCCTCAGGGGGTTGTGATTAAAATTTAATTTGTTATTCAGTATGAAAATCGGTATAATTGTACTGTTTTTAGATATTTCATTTAATTTTAACTCCCAGTTCTGAATATATGGAAATTTTATGTAAAGTTTTCTTTCGTCTGTTTTTTTATTTTTTATTTTTTATCTGGGGTTGTATATATTGTGAATTTTTTTTTTTATACTTGTATTATATAATGGGATAGTTATTCATAACTACTATCTTTTTTATTTCTTCGTTAAGAGCATTTTTACTTGAGGAATAATTGAAAGCCCTATCTACGAGTACCTTTATGACATTGAATTTATATTTGTCGGGAGGTGCTTGATTTAAAGTTTATAGTTCTACCGGAAAAGGTAGGTTTCTGATAACAAGATGACATAAATATCATCTAATAAGCATTGCCTCATGAAATATCCTCAAGCTGATTCTTTACAAAATACTTTAAATTAAATAATAATATAAAATATTAACTATCTTTTGTTTCTTATCTTTGTTTTTTATTAACTATCTTGTAATAACAAAATTGTTCTTTTTGTTTTTTAGTACTTTAATGGCAGGTGTCCTTCCGTTTGGAGCAATGTTCATTGAATTATTTTTCATATTCACAGTAAGACTTTATTAATATTTTTATATAATGTATTGATTAGTACTTAAGAAAGTTAGCAAACTTTTCCAGTAAAAGTTGTAGTTTTTAATCAATATTTGGTTCAGTAATTGATTAAATTTTAAATAATGTATTTTTTTTTTTAACTTTCATCTCTTTCGAATCTTTATTGTAGTTTATTTTAAAATGAATGAATTTGTTGATTCTTACCTTTATTTTTAAATTTCGTTTTAGGCCCTGTGGGAAAACCAGTTCTATTACCTGTTTGGGTTCCTGTTTCTTGTTTTTATTATTCTCATCATATCTTGTTGCCAGATCTCAATCGTGATGGTTTATTTTCAACTGTGTGGTGAGGTAAGTACCAATGCTTCTGAATTAGAGTAAAATTAGCGGATGATTACAATAACTACATTTAACATAGGAAGGAAGGCTTACTGTTCAACTTGAACATTTGTCTTCTTTATATTTACATAACGCTAAAACAGCTGGGCCGATTTCTTAAAAGTTGCTTAATCGTATCCATCTTTAAAAAGATTGAGCATGAATTATTAAGTCTCCCCAAACCCATCCCTGAAAAAATAATCCATCACTAACCATCTCTCTCTTAAAATTGGGTATTATTCTATAACTATTTATAATCAACTTTCAAATATCAACATTGTTGTTTAGGATTTTGGTCTGTTTCATCCCTCATGGTGCTGTTCTACATAAAGTTCTCGTATTATCTGTTTCTTTTTGTTTTGTTTTTGTAATAGTATTTCTAGATACCTATTATTTTGAAGTTGTTGCAAATACTACCATTGCTGACAGTAAGTGGAAAATGGGAAAGCCAAAAACAATTAATGTCATGTGATAGTAGACTGCCATGCCGGCGTGGTTGTGCGGTCTCAGGCGTCAGTCTGCTGTGAGACCGGTGTGCCGGTACCGGGTTCAAATCCCGGTCGAGAGCATGGTTGTTTCAATTTGTTCTTTCCTGTGCTGTCAGCCTCTTCTTCAATTTCTCTTCGGTCTGACGTCATTCCGTAATGGCGTCCTGGAGATGGCAACGGGAAACCACTCCAGTATCTGTTCCCTTGTATAGCTACGGCTTCTCCTAGGGGTGCCTAGGATTCCATAGACTTGAACCAATCTACGGATTGATCTACCATGGTATGGTATGGTATGATAGTAGACTTTTGAATTAAAAAAAAATTGATGCCTTTAACCTGACGAGTTTTTCTATTTGTTAAGCCAAATGCTATTAGAATCCCCGTTCAAGAGATGTTTTTTCATTTACTTTACCAGAGAACTATTACAATTTATTTTTGAATACATGGAATTGTTGAGAAATTTATAAATATTAAAACAAATGCATTTAAACTTTTAATAATGTTTTCGAATTCTTAGCTTTCTGCTTTAATTTCTGCAAAAAAAAATTTCAATATTTCATTTTAAATTTTCATAATAAATGACTTGGGAAAATTAAGGTTTCTTTTACTTTTTAAAAAATAGATGAAATGTGAAGAATTATGAGAGCTTACAGAGAAAGAATGTGTTTGGTATTGTTTAAGAAAATTATAAATTCTTATTTGAGCGTTTCCCCCCCCCCCCCCCAAATAAGTAATTATAATTGTCAGTTAATTACGAAGATCCACTATTACAATGGCCTTAAGAAATAAGCATATGGATTAGAGTAGATTTTTCTGGAAGAATCCACATATTTTTAAATAGATTATATTTTTCAGGAAGATAGAATTATTAATTTCTTTTATATATTTTTTTTTTTTTTTTTGCAGGATTATCACTGGTGGTGGCGTTCTTTTATTACATCTGGTGGCTCAGCAGTTTATGTATTTGCCTATTCAGTCTTCTATTTTGCAACTAAAGTAAGTTCATTTGAGTTTACTAACTTCTAATATGTTAAAATTAATTCTGTAGAATATTAATGGTAAATTTAAGGTTGTTATTTGATGATTAATTTATTCCTTTTGATTTTTATAGAAATAATTTTCATAAGTATTCATAAACACCTAATACTGTTAGTTATTGTTGATTAGATTTAAAAAAAAAAAATTGTACGAGAACACAAAGTCTTGAACTTTCATCCTATTTTTATAAGAATACATGTTAAGAGTCATAAGAAATACTTTGTATTCAAGATTTAAACTGTTCATGTGTGTATTTTATGTTAATACATATATATTACTTTCCTGAAATTGCATGGAACTAAATTTTGTAGACTAAACCTGCACCGCAGTGTCCCAATGCAACAAATCAATTCACAGGAATGCCATAGAATATTGAAATTTTCAAGAATGAAATAAAATTTATTGTTTTATCTTTCAATTTAAGTATATTATTCTTTCAAACTGCTCAGTTGTTAGCAAAACTACTTGTTAAGTTGTTCAGTTGAACTGTTAGGTATTCTTTTGGTCAATGGGAGCTGTGAAAAAAATTGTCTGTGGGTCTGAGAAAATTTGAAAACTTTGGATTAGGCTATGAATTCACAAATCGGAAATTTATATACAGTAAAACCCTGTTTTTACGCTCATCAAGGGACTGTGACCTACAAGCGTAATAAGCAGGATAGCGCTTTAGATGGGAAATGATTCATGAGATGAGGAAAGATTTAGACACCATTTTAAAGGAAACATACTTGATTCTGCAATAGATGTAGTGCAAATATGAGCTTATTTCCTATTTAAAAAATCTTTGATTGTGGTTTGCCATGTGTGTGCACTACTGTTATGAATTATGACATTTTCAATGCGGTTCAAGTAACTATTAACATCAATTGATACACCACTAGGAGCAACACTAATATATTTTTGGAGCAGATTTAGTGCACTGCCTGCTATTTCACGCGCCTTTTCTTGAATGATTGGGCCACTTAACGGCACTGATGCATCACGGGACTGATGAATCCATTCAATTAGAATTTCCTCGGCATCTGCATATTTTCCACACTTTACTTTTTTACGTTTGCAACCACCCTTCGCGGCATTGATAATTGCATTCTCATTTTTTATTATTGTTCTCAGACTGGATGAGGGAATTCCTAGACATTCTGCGAAATCCTTCTGACTTAGTGCAGAATTCTCGTCGTACTTAGGGAGAATTTGCAATTTTTCACTTATGAAAGGGATTTCCGCTTCGACATTTTGCACTACTGTATCACAGACCCGCACTTCAGAGTTCAAAGATTCCCTCCTACCAGGGAAAAAAAAAGAATCTTTACAGTGTTACATTTCTTTTCGATACAAAATTTCCGATATAAAAAAGCGCTACAAGCGGGATTTGAAGCGTTATAAGAGGGTAAAAGTATACAGAGATATATAGAAAATTCCAGGGACCGAATAAAAGGAGCGTAAAGAACAAGATAGTGCTATAAGCTGGAGCATAATAAGGGGGTTTTACTGTATATATACATAGCCATGCCAGCTTGGCTGAGCGGTCAGTGTGCTGGCACCTGGGTTCGAATCCAGGTCTGTTTCTTTCTTCTGTGTTTTGTCCATTTCCCCCTGGGACTTCTCTCTCAGATGTATCCTCGCATTAAGTGAATTCTCGTCTCTGATTTCCTAGCCTTGTCCTGATGTTGTCAGGGGTGGGGCTGCGTATCCGTTGGGGCCCATTCGCGAGTAGTAGTAGTAGTATGTGGTGCAGGTTTAGTGTACAAAATTTAGTTCCATGGCTTTAATTCAGTCAAAGCAATTTCAGTAGTAAAGAATATAACAATAAATTACTTAAATGGCTTACATTATAGTAAGCTGGATAGAAATACGGATTTTGTCAATTTCTAATTCAAAAGAAATTGATCTATCTTGTTTGGAAGAATGTTTTGGGACTGTTCAGATTCCATTTATTAAGATTAGAAAATGTAAAAATAGTTTATGTAGAATATACTTTTACAAAATCTTTGTATAAAAATATATATATTTTTTTAATTCACAATTCGTAGCTTTAACTTTATTATTATTTTTTTCTTTCAGCTTGAGATCACAGAGTTTATTCCAACGCTGCTGTATTTTGGTTATACATTCCTGATGGTAGTCACATTTTGGTTTTTGACCGGCACAGTTGGTTTCTACGCAGCCTACATGTTCATTCGCAAGATTTATGCTGCCGTCAAAATTGATTGAAGCATTTTCTTTTGTTTTTCTTTTCATTTTTAGAATAAATTTGAATTTGCCTTTGTAATAAAGGAAGATATCACTTGATAAGAGACTAAAAGGAAACGAGCACTTTAATGTGTCAAGGGAGACTTTAAATAGGTTGAAAATGCTCCTTTGGAACTCTTCCATGTGTATTATGTGTCAGTGATGTCAGAAATCTCCCTTTCTTATTAAAAAAACAAAACAAAAAAGCAACAAACTGAACAGTCGTTTTCCAAGTTAGGGCATTTTTGTAACAAACAGTGAAATGCGTTGAAGTGAGGATACATCTTATCACATTTTCCACTGCAAGAAGAAAAACCACAACACCTTCAGTATATTTAAAAATTTATTTGGGATTATGGAGCTCTGTACCGAGATATTACTGTGTGTAAATATGTATGATTGAGTTGATTGCTAGGTTCTTCATTAAATATATTCCTATTTGATTTACATTTTCTTCTATTTTGCTGTCAATGAGAATATAATTTTAATTGTGTTAGTACTTAAAAAATTTTATTTAACTAAATATCAGTTTTTGTAATTTCCCTTGCACAAGTAAAGATTACCGATATTTTTGTTTTATTTGTTTGCTGTAAATGCTATAGGAGCTTAATATATTTATTTCTATTAAATTATTCTATATTTTTTAATTCATGTTATTTTAGCATAATTTATGTACTTCTAAAATTGTTTGTTTAAAGATGATCATGGTTACATTATAAATGAATAAATTTATTGTATGTACAATTACCATACTTTTGCTTTGAAATCCGCTACGTTGTGCTTTAGTTTCTTCGCATATTTACAAGCACAGATTTGTTTGTAGCTGCTAAACTGCAACAATCATTGAGTAAAGCTGATTGAAGTTCATTTCATTAATTCCAAGATTGTTTAAATCATTTGAATTTCCCACGAAAATTCCATTAGAAAACCATGTATAGTTTTGAAAATCCTGTATTCATAGGTTCTTTAAAAAAAATAATAAAAAATGATTTTAATATTCTAAATCCAATGTTTTAATGTCATTATCTTTTTAAACTACAGTGGCACTCTCTCTATTCTGAACACTCAAGGGAGCGACCAAAAGTGTTCAGATTATGGGGGTGTTCATTATAGAGGGAGATTAGGAAATGCATGTAAGTAGTGAGTTTATAGACTGTATAGAATACTTAGCCTGGTTAGCCATGAGATTGAGGTCCTGAATTTAGATTTGACGGCTACTGCAATTCAGTCGGACCTGTACTCTACCATCTCATTTGTTTTGTTGTTTTTTTTATTAAAAAAGTTCTACAAAACATACAATAAAATTACATAATTACTATTTGACCATTCCCTCTAACCTGTTGTCTCGTATCTGTCAGTGGCAGGGTGGGGGTGGGGGGCATTTCTCCGAAATTCCAATTGCAAACATGTTCAGTTTACAGAGAGGTAAAGGTCGAATGGGGATCAAAAGTAGCGTTCATAATACTGGGGTTTTCACATTAGAGAGTGTTCAGATAGAGAGAGTGCACTGTATATTTAAAATATTATTATACCTTGAACTTACATATTTGATATTCATAAACAGTTACAAAGAGTCTAAATTGCAAAGGAAATTTCTCTGTTCTTATTCTAGTGAAGCATATTTTCTTAATAAATAAATAAAAATAAATCTTCAATTTAACTAAAAATTTATTAAAAAAAAAGAATATTTTTTATTCTCTCACAAAACGAGTCACTGTTTCTGATCTTTTATATTAAAGTGTCTTCAAATTTATAAATCTACTTTATTTTGAAAATTACAGGAATTAATGTGGAGCCATAAAATAAACAACAAGACATTCACATGCCTGCATTCCGCCAGCTCAAATGAATTTTCATAGTGCATTAAAAGAATAAAAAGGGCATAAACATATTCATAAATTTCAATGGGTGAGAGCAGGTATCTTAGAACAGCTGTTTCACCCTCTTTGGCAATATTTAGGTAGGGTATGTTCCTATTATCCTCTGTACTGAGATCTCGCTTGTACTGGTGACTACTCCTGGCTGATAAGATTGCCAAAGAGAATAAAACAGCAGTTCTGGGATGTTTGCGAATATTTTGTACTTATTTAAAAGAAAAGTATTTCATAAGTGTATGTTGTCTGAAAAGCATTTTTTATATTTAATAAATACAGTAATCCCTCATTTATCTCGGTTAATGGGGACCAGAGTCCACCCGCGATAGGTGAAAATCTGCGAAGTAAGATTGCCCCCCCCCCCCTAGGTATTTTCTTATGTGTGCATGGGTACCAGAATGTTTAAAATGTATATTTGTACTTTATGTACAGTATACAGTACATATATACTGTATATAAAGTATAAATATATATATATGTACAGTATATTTTACTTAAATCTTTTTAATTATAAAACCTTAATATTATACATTCACTCACTCACTCCCACTCGTAGAGGGTTGAGGTTCACTCAGATGCTCTTCTGCTGGAGTCGCTGATGGTGTAGCTGGGGTTTTTATCTTGGAGAAAAACTCGCGATGCACTGAAGCCGCGAGACTTGAAGTGCGAAATAGCAAGGGATCACTGTAACTACAAAATGACTAAAAAATAATAGTACTACTTCTCAACTTCAAAACAGATTATACAATAAGAGCAACAGCAAACATTTTCTAATTTATTATCTTAAGAGCAAATACACAAGGTCATGTTGTGCGAGAGCTTTGAACAAAGGTCAAAGAGATCCCTTGGGATTTCGGTCAGGTTGAAATTTCAAAATCTAACGTCACTGATCAGATCCAGTTTGTCACAATCTGAAGATTCTTCAGCTTAACAGTAAGTTTGAATCCTCTCGGAGAAAATTGGACCAGCCCTAAGGATAAGACATTTCCAGTTAAGTGGTGATAAAGGTATCTCTTCCTTGATGTGGTGAGAGGGCTCGTGTGCTCTGACATCCCAAAGAGTTATGCTAACAGTAACGGAGTCTCCCAAACAGGACAAATCTATTTTGGGTAGGAGACCCCTGACCCACAGATACCCTGGAAGTAGACAACAGCACTTACCAGTACTAGCATAAAGCTGGTTTATATGCAATGTCATCTAAAGCTTCATGTCCACAGTTACTTGGCATGGCTGAAGCATAATGGCAGTTGTACTGTGGTAGAGAATGCAAGGGGAGCCACTCTACTATCTTCCCAATACAGCCATAGCCACAATGAAGAGTGTTAAAAGTGGGACAGCTGCCAGCCTGGCAAACCAAGTTAGTATCTGGACACGTAGGGACAAAGAATGTCTAGGCCCAAATTACTCAAATTAGACACTTGTTAATTCCTATGACATTCAAAAAAATTGATATCTTTCTTAGCCGTAATTTAACTATGAGAAAAAGTAGCCACTATGAACCTACAGAGCTCGTGTTGGGCTCAAATTCTAGCAAATTTAGTTTGCTTTACAAAAGTGCAGAGTGACGATACCCGAGAAACGCTTCCTTCCGGTGTATTTTTCGACAAAACTGACACAAGTGCCCAAATTTCGCAGTTTTTCGAACACCACAGGAGTAGCACAGGGTTTTCAGAGTTGCAAACTTGGGTATAAACTACTCTCAGGGGTCCTAACAACTTATAAAAAATTCGTAGATACATGCGCGTTTGCGATGTTTGCCTTTTTTTGTGTCGATATTGACTGGCCTAACAGCATTACAGCAGTGAACAATTTTCAGAGCTGGAAAATTACACTGAGGAAACAACCCTAGAAGAACTTTGGAATAAAACGAAATTAATTTTATTGGAAATTGCAAGTCTACATTAACCAGAATAAAAGTGCGTTTTATTTTCTATTTCTCTCCTTAGCTCTGTGACAGTCTGATAGATCTGAGAGGAGAAGCACTGCCTTAGCCAACCAAAATATGTTGACTCCTGCCTTCCAAATGCATGGGTAACTGTTAATCACAATTCAAAATTTAAACCAATCTACCATTAGTCCAGTAACAGTGTCGCCTGAAAGGGGGGTACCGTGCATCAGATCGGATAGTTCTGAAATTTTGCTGAGTTTATGATGTTATCCCAATGTAACATCCAAGTTTTCGACCTCGAGCGCCAAACGCAACCTTGGCAAAAATCCCCCCAAAACGCGAAATTTTCGACTCTTTTTCAGGATTTGGCGATTTTAATCCTGAAGGACTTTTGTTGTGATAATCATGACTTAGTACGTTTTTAAAGGAGATGAAATTTCCTACAGTTTGAGACCAGAACCATGTATATGAACCTAATAGTTTTTGAAATACAACGTTTCAAAATTTAGTGAGTTTTGCGAACTCGCAATGCTTTGCAATAATGAGATGTTCTGTGGGAATTTCGACCTTGTAGGCGGATGTTCCTCAGAAAAGCAATCAAATATGTGATAAAATAACACAAAGTAAATGAAATAATGATCCTTAAAACCTAATGTTTGCAATTGACAGTGACAATAAGAAAAAACAGAAGACAAGTAAGAACATTTTGATTTCTTGGAAGGGTCCGGTTGCGCATCGGCGGTTTCTCCACTGGGAACGTCTGCAGTTGAAACATCGATGTCTTCCCAAAATACAGTCTTCAGCATTTCGGAATCTGACAAATCCTCGCTTTCTGGGGAGTGCAAAACAACCTCAAGTGCGATGTCCGGCACATAGTCGCATGAGGCCCCGCTGCAGTGGCTGCAGACGAAAGAACACTTCAGCCCTGCCTTCCTACAACTGCACACGTTCCCACAATCCCTCGTACAGCCGCACGAAGTCATCAGCAAGAGGTGTTGTGGAGCTGCGTCTCTGGTCATCAGTTTGGGGCTGAGGCCTTGTGAGGTGGATATTCTCCCGCAGTCGAGAGGGTTCAGTTTGACTCCCAGCCATTTCTGCACCTGTAACAGAATTGGACATGTATAGTTGAAGAGAAAATGATGAAAGAGATGTTTATAAATAACGTGTATGTAATAAAGTAAGTGTATACGTGTATATAAGAACGAATTGTACTTATGGTGGATGCGGAAGGAGTGAAATCGAGCCGCGTCTCTTGTTGCAGATAATCTTGCGACAATGAAGCTCGTTTTTGCCGAAGCCCTCGCAAATAGGCGCTGCTGTAGCTCATTAAGGCTCTGGATGTCGGGGTTGACACCGTCCAGAGCAACTATTATCCGCTATTTAACTATTTTTAAATATCCATAATGGTAGCAGTGATTGACTCTTTTATTATAAACTAGCCGAGTACCGTCGCTTTGCTCCGGAACCCTTGCGTATTAGCATTTAAAAAAAAAACTTTATTTATGTAGCAAATTAATATTGAGATCGGAGAATATATGGTAATCTGTTACATTCCTGCGCATGCGCACAAAGACAATATCTCGAAGCGCATTTTTTTTCACGTTTTTGCATGTAACATTTGTGAATGACTGATATATCGTTCGATAGAACTTTGAAATACTAACATTTTCTCATTATAATGTTCTCTTCCAACTTTTATATTTTTCGTTGAAATTGAGAAAAAGTCAAAATGTGACCCTTTAAAAGGCGACATCTTGGAAACCAAAAACTTTTTTCGAAAGATTTTTGTAGCATTTTGTTTGTCTTAAGAAGATCTACATTTTATCCATTTGCATGACCAATCTATCTCTTATAGTTTGGTCACAAAATTGGAAAAACTTAAAGTCTTATAACAGACAGAATAACGTTTTTATTAACTAGGGAATCATGCCCATTTGAACATTATTTATCGATGTCATTAACGCAAGTTGCAGGTTTGCAATAATTCATCGTTGGCTTGTGAGTTTCGTATGTAACTGCATCACTATAAAATTTTGTTTAAATGCCTTGGATGTTTCACAAAATTACGTTAACTGTTTCGAATCTTTTCAAGATGGCGATCATTAAAGATGGAATAAGGGCAATTTTCTTTCACATCATATTCTGCAGTAAATCGTTTTTCATTTCAGTGCTACTATAAAGGTTTGCAGCAACCTGAACTATCAACACAATCTTCATATACATTATACATTGCAGAAATCATCTAATCCATTCCTTTTAATATACTTCATATTCTATCTTGTACTCCTATTAAATTAAATTAGAAAACTCCATCTACGGATAAATTTCATTTTATTAATGAAATAAAAAATAAACCAGTGAATGTTATGGAAGTTAATCTTTGTTATTTAAAAAGGTTTGAAAAAGCGGGAAGATGGTATTCTCCGCGAAATATCACCATTAATAAAATGAAATTTATCCGTAAATGGAGTTTTCCTTTTAATATAGTTTTACTTTATTAATAGCGAGTGTAATTAACGATTCCCTTTGTGGGAATCAATGTGGAGCATCTGAAACTAAAACAAACAACAATAAATTCACCAAAAAAAGATAAGTGAACAAATTCATGTGCTAGCATTCCTTCGGCTTCCAATAGATTGTCTTAGCGCTTTGAAATAAGAAAAACGGCATAAAAATATTCATAAACATCGATGACTGAGATCAAATGTTTACTAAACGATATCGTACACCAACTGTTTCACGTTGTTTGGCGATCGTCAGTTAGGAATTTTCATCTATCTATTTTGGTGAATTAATTGTTGCTGTTTTATTTCGCAGGCCCCACATTGATTCCCACGACTGTTCCTATTATCCTCTATATCGAGATCTCGCTGTTTATTACTGACTATTCCATAGCCAAAGAGCATGAAACAATTATTCTACGATGTCACTTAATAAACACTTGTCTCATCCATTGATATTTATAACAGTTATCCCTTCCTCTGAATTCATTCCTGAGACTGACTGTGGATTAGAATCACGACTCCACATTATTCAGTTTTAAATAACATTATTGAATTAAAGTTCTCAAAGAATGTAACGCAGAGAAATTTGTTCACGAAAACAATAATTATATGAAATGTATTATGATGATGATGAAATTGAAGAATTGGAATTGATTATTTGAGTTGTTCGTAGTTGGGATATTTTATTATAAATTAATAAAACCAAACACTGTAGTCAGTAACAAATGAAGGTACG
>JAFIDM010000002.1:5625562-5666818 GCA_023159025.1 Thereuonema tuberculata
GATGAAAAAGGCTTTTTGTTAAGTATTCTCTGTATACTTTAATTGTTATGTTAATATAAGAAATGTATCACTATCATACTTATATCACTTTGTTGCCGAGCTGACAATTCTTATAAGTTTAGTGATAGTCTACTATTGCTTTCTAATCGTAATGCAAATACTTGATTCTTTGTTGAACCTCTTTCTGATTCTTACAGTTTATTACGTAATACTATAAATGATAAAATGCTTCAACACACATTTACCCATTCTTAAACCCGTGCATTGAATTCTGCAGTTCTTAAAATCGCCGGCATTTTATTGGGTTTAAAATTTAGAAACTGAGAAATGGAAAGAATTGAAGTTTCAATTCGAGTAATGATTCTTATTATTATTTCCATTTTCATCTTAGGTAAGTTTAAAAGAAATCCATTTAATCTTTAGTTTCGTAATTAAATTAGCTATATTTTGAGAAATTGTCATACATTAAGAAAGGCATAGTTCTAAATTTGTAGCAAAGTTAGTTAGTTCATAAAACATCGCTATGAGAATTAAGGGGAAATTTTTGTTTTTCTTTTAAGAAACGCGGTACTTAGCTCGGAGCATTTAAGAAATCGTTTGACCCTAAGTTTGACTACATCTAAGGATTTGTTTAAAGTTGCGAGAATCGAAGCTTTTTACTGTTATTTCTGTAGATATTCAGTTTCTTTAGAAATGGTCTCCTTCAGAATATGTTTCTATTATAATCATTTTATGATGAGATATTTTCAGTATTTTTAAAGTATTTCAATATCAGTTTCTGCAAGATTACGAACAGTGGCGTACCCACGAGGAGGGAGAGGCGTTAAAGGGGCTGAAGCCCCCCAGCCCCTCCAAATCCAAATAAACAAATAAAAAGAAAGTAAGAAAAAAAAAAGAACCAAAAGAAAACCTTTATTAAAGCAGTAATATTTAAAAATAGGCCTGTGAAGATACATCTTTAAATGCTGCCCAATAACACTTCATATTAAACTTCTCCCTCAAGTACAGTTTCAAATAGTCACTCCCCCTCAAACTATAATTCTGGGTTGGCCGCTGATTTTAAATAAAGAATTCTAATTGAAATAGTGAAATTCCTTTTCAGTCTACTTCTCTAGTAGGTTCGTTAAATCACTCAGTTTGTATGTGTTCCCCATAATAACTGTTGAACTGTTTGATGGATCTTCTTGTAATTCAGTATGCATATTTAAGGATAGAAACTGTTATATTTCATTTATTTTTTGGGTGAGGCCTTGTCGATAAATGAGCGTGGGAATGTAACAAAAACTGCTCCTAGTAAATCATTGGAAACTATATCTACCCAAGAATGTTAATCCTTTAGTTAATCCACTAATTCCACGTGTTTTGATATGATTAACATTAATAGAATTTAAACAATATAAGCAAATAACGTCGATTGAGGTTTTTTTTTTTTTTCAGGAACAGTTTTTGTTTTAGTAGATTTAAATTATAATTTAAAAGTAAACATAGACATTTTTGTTGTGTTCATCATGGGGAAAGGTTAAGGGAAATACACTATTAGTTCTATAATACCTTTAGTGAAGGCGTTGTTGACAAGTTAGTTAATAAATTCTCACTTTCTCATTTCTAATTTTGACGATGTGAAAGAAGAGTCACGTGATTTCGCACGTGTCTCACTTAAGACTTTTGCCATCTATGCTAGGTTTTGAAGCTCAATAAACTTTTCTTCATCGCTTAAATCTGCGAAGAACAGAATTCTTTGAGAAAGCTTTTCTACTTAAAATCCTCCAGTTTTCAATCTAACAGATTAAGCAAATATTATGAAACAGAAATCTTCTTTCATTGGTTGACTTACAATGTTCCAATTATGAAGAATCTTTCGTTGAAATTTTAAAAACCTAAATGGTTAAGGCTCATTAGGTTCAAGAGATTTCTACTGCGGGTCAATATTCTGCCAACTGACTGAAGAACGTAATGTCCACATATGAATCAGTTGTAAAATACGACACTTTTAATTATGTAAACTATATTTCACAGACTTATACAGCTTATTTCTCTGCTTCGTTGTAAGCATGTTGTGACTTTTCTTTAAAAAGTGATTTATTTTAAAATAACTGTAATTGCTAAAATTAAAGGTTTTCCCGCAATTTGCATTTCCCAGCTGCTGACATCTAGCGGCCAACTTAGAAACTATCCATTATTCGAAAACTATTCAGTTTTGTTTGAAAAACAAAAATAGTTTGTAAATTTAACTTTAACTTGTGAAATGAATATTTTTTTTTGAATGGTAATATGTATGCGATATTCTTATTTGGTTGTTCGATTTTAATAAATAGTTTGTCTAAAACTTAAACCCCGGAATTAACTTTGCTGAAACTCAACCTATATGGAGAATACAAAATGAATTATCATTTTTAGATTCACCTTTCCTCTTCACGTGAATAACGTGTGAATAATGAAACTGGCTACTCAGTGTCTATCTCGTCTCGATTTGATAAAATCATAGTTAACTTTGAGGCAAATAATTTATTTAGAAAGCTGAAATTCTAATAATAGTTTTATGCTTTTCATTGAAGCCTTCAAATTGCTTATAAGTTACGGAATAAGAATGAAAGAAAAACTATTAGAAAAGAACATTTTCAAAAGGAAAACAATTATGCAGTAAGTTAATTTCTTATTTATTTTATTATTATTCTGAAATTTATTTGCATATTTTTTATCTTCAGGTCAAACAACTGTAGCTCTAAAGATTACTAAACAATCTGGAGAAAATGATGACTCAGTTGCAGAGAATAACAATATGCCTCCATCAGAAGCTTCTCTAGAATCAGCTGTGGTGAGTATTGGTAAAGCTATTTTAAACACTTAACAAAAAAGGTTCTTTTACAAATATTTACATGGTTTTTCAATCGACATGTTTTTCAATGTGTAAAGAGAGTATGTGGTGTGGATTCATATATTGTTTAAACTTATGCAAAAAGAACACCACGAGCGATCTTCATCAAAACTAAAATAAAACTGAACTGAAATATATAAGGGCTTAGTTTTCTTGTCTAGAACTTTTTAATTTTCAGTAAATCCATTGTACAAGTTTGAAGGTGTCACTTGAAGTGCACTTAAAGAAAAGTAAAACAATAATACAGCCCTAAACTATAAATGTAATATTTAAATGTAGTTATACTGTGGATTTATTAGAATTTTTAGGATACTTGGTATAGAAGTCTTAGGTTTATAGGCTTAATAATTGAAATTATATAAGAATGGACAGAGTTTTGGAATAGCTTGTAATTTATTTTTTGCAATATGAAAAATATTTGTAGTGTTTTCTTGTTTCGTTCAGCTAAATAGATTTGAAAACGGGACACATTCGCTTTTTAAACTTGATTTAATAGTATAGAATCTTGTGGATTTATCAAAAGTCATCTGATTCATATACGTCGGACGTTATTTTGAAAAACATAACGCTTTGGTAAACAATGTTTCATATAGAAGTGGTGGACGCATGCGCAGCTACCTGCTTTCCGTCTACTAGTGCGAAACACACATTGCTTTGGTCTATCAACCTTGCGAAACACATCATGATGGCGAATCCACGCTCTGTTATCGTGCTGCGCGTACCTATCCTGCGGGATCGTGGACATTATATTGTCGTGATATTATTGACGGTTACAATTCAAGCTATTTGTGTTATACATCTTTCTCGCGTAGCTGTGATTGTGATTAATGATAGGTGCAAGTTACTCTGGTATATTTTTATGACTTGTGTAGCTAAAAACTGATGCGTAAATAAACTGTAAGGGTAGTTTTCTATGAAATCCCACCTGTGGAATTACATTTAATTTCTTTTTTTTTTTTTTGAACGAAACGATTCATAAATACATCCTAAGCATGAAACTGATGGAAAACTGATGCTTTTTCTTTGTACTTTTTATGAAAATTAGTGATTTTCTTGGAACTCTTTCGTTGGCTGAATTTAAGATTGGGAATTTAATAAAAGTTTTAGCAATAGGAAATTTGATGGTAAGTTGTCATCAGCAAATATGTTAATTAATGTTTACAAAAATGGAGATTTTTGTTTTGATTGTTTTCAAAGGTTAACAAAAAGCAAAGGGAAAGTAGAATAAGCATGTTTAAGGAAGATTGGGTTCAGTTTTTTAAAGTGTTGTTTTATGTATTTGCAGAAAGGCACTGATGAAGAAGTTTACAAGGAAGATGACGTTCAATTAGTAGAAGAAACTGGTACATTGGAAGGAGGTACAATGGAATCAAATAGACAGCGACGCGAAGAGTGGGATTCCAATGTAAAGAATGCAGTAAGTAGAGATCAACGACAAACAAAGTCTAAAGGACAGAAGAAAACACAGTGGAAGAAAGATACAAAAGGATATAAGAAGAAACATAATCGAAAAGTCTTCTCCGATGACGAAGACAATGAAAAGGAAGAGAGACGAGGAAAATTGAAATATCGAGAAGGATTTGAAGGTCGACAGGAGCAAAGTAAGTTACTCAGGTGAAAAAACAGAGAAAGCCTGAAATAAAGGAATTTAGATTTCAACCGATCAAGATTATCCCAATAAATTTAAATTTTTATTTCCCAGAAAACAACAATTTGGGGAAGGGGGAAAGAAGAAACAAGGTAAATATCTACCTCTATTTCAGTGCTTCTCAACTTTTTTTCGCTTCACGCATACTTTTATGTCTACAGAAATATCTCGAACCATCATCATCAAGGATTAGGCAATAAACCTGTTCCGGCTTCTTGGTCCAGCCACTGTTTCCTAGGTCTGCCACGATCTCGCTTGTCCTTTTGGTTTGTAATAAAAGGCAGCTCCAGGTAGTCTCTTGCATTTCATACGTTGGATATGATCTTTCCAATTATTGCGGTACTCACTAATTTTCTCACAGAGGCTAAATATGTTTAATTCTCTTCTGATATCTTCATGTCTTATTTTATCTCAATTAGTACAGCCCTTTAGAGATCGCAAGTACCTCATTTCTGCTGCTTGAATTCTGTTTGTCTTGGATGTTCACTGTCCATGTCTCTGAGCCATACAGTAAAGTGAGGACTGCCATGACTTTATAAAGCTTTAGTTGTGTTTCTTTCCTTGTTTTTCCCTTTAGGGTTCGAATGCCACAGATACGTTGGAATTTATATAGCTTTTTTTGTATATTATTATCATAGTTGGTGGGCCCGGTAGCTGAGTGGGTAAGGGCACTTGGCTGCTGGGTGGAGATAACGGGTTCGATTCCCGGCCTCGGCGGAGGACGGGAATTTTTCCACGCTTCTTTCTCCTCCAAACGGGCCCTAGGGTCTACCCAGCCCTCTATAGAATGGGTACCGGGTTTCTTTCCCGGGAGTTAAAGGCGGGCGAGCGACGGGCCGACCCCCCCCCCGTCCTCAACTTTGTCCCGTAGGTTCTGAACACTGGAGCCTACCCTCCAGCTGCATTGCGCGGTCCTCTGGGCCTGATCGCAACTTTAACTTTAACTATTACCATATTTGAATGTGATATCACAACTTAGGTAGTTGAAGTGTTGTATTTGTTCGATAATTTTATTATCAATAATAATTTTTATTCTAACTGATTTTTTGCCTTTAAATGCCATTGTGTTCGTTTTAAGAACTGAAATTTTCATATTATAATCTTGACATATTTTATGAAGTGTATAGATCATCTTCATTTGTTTGAATAATAATTTGATCATTCGCAAAAAGTAATGTTTTGACAGAAGTTGACTCATTCAAATGAATACCAGTATTTATTGATGATTTCCATGTTCGTATGATGTCATCAATATAAATATTAAAGAGGGTTGGGGATAAGCCACAGCCTTGTCTAACTCCTTGATTAATTTTGACTTCCTCTGTATCAATTAGTATATTTGTATTTTGATAGAGGGATTGACATGCTTGAATCAGATGTCGGGGTATTCTTCTTTTCTGCATTATAAGCCAAAGTATTTCTCTATCTACAACGATCAAAAACTTTTTCATAATCTATAAAAATCATGAGTTTCAAGATTAAATTCTCGTCGTTTCTCAATTATTTGCTTCACAATAAAGACATCGTCAATGCAGGATCTGACTCGTCTGAAACCAGATTGTTCCTCTAAAAGTAATGGGTCCAATATTTTCATTATTCTATTATTGATTATTTTACTGTATAATTTATAAGTACAAACTGATTCCTCTATAATTCGTACAGCAATTTCTGTCTCTTTTTTAAAGATAAATATGATTTTCGCCGTTTTCCAATCTGTGGGTATTTCATATTTTTTCCAACAAATATTAAATAAATAAAGTAATTTTGCATGTAATAAGGTCCCTCCATGTTTAAGAAGTTCAGAGTTTAGATTGTCTGTGCCTAAGTTTTATAGTCTTTCTATTTTTAGTTGTTTTTAGCACTTCATGTAATTTACTCAATTCGATGCAGTCTATATTTTTAACTACTTTTCCAATCTCTGCATTCATAGGTGTAGCTGGATTGTACCAAAGGTTTTTATAATGCTCAACCCATTCTTTTCGTTTTATGGTGTTAATATCTGCATTATCTCTTTCTTCACTTTTTAATTGTCGTAGAATCTTATAAGCCAATGTCTGTCTTCCATGTACATCATTCTCGATGTTACTTATGAATCTATTCCGAGATTCTTGATTAGCTTTACGAATTATACTTTTTGCTAAGTTTGTTTTCTCGATATATTTCTTTTGTTTCGTCTGTGTTTCTTTGTAGAAAATTTTTAAAGGCTGTCTGTTTTTCTTTGACAGCTTTTTCAATGTCACTCTTCCATATTTTTGGGCCTTTTTTTCTATAATTTCTCTTTTTCTTTCCCAAGGCCTCGAATGCTGCTTTCATAATCGTGTTCTTTATGTTTTCCCATTCTTTATTGACAGTATTTTTTATGTCTGCTTCCTTTATCAATTGATTTAGACGCGTTTGATTTAAATTTCTTATACTATCTTCTTGTAGTAGGAATACCTGAAAAACTTCGCATTCAGACTTCTTATGTTCAGATTTTATCTATTTAGTCATAAGTTTAATTTTAAAAATGACCAAAAAATGGTCGGAATAAATATCATATCCTCTAAGAAAGTGTGTGTCAGTAACTTGTGAAGTTAATTTTTTTGTTTACAATAACATAATAAGTGAAATTGTACCTCTTACACTCCGAGTAAACTTACTTATATCTTTTTTTCGAAAGAATGTATTTGTTAGTTTTAAGTTATTGAAAGAGGCGAAGTCTCTCAATTGTTTACAATTTTCATTTAAACAAATTTCTCCAGATGTACCAACATCATTTGGAATAGGCTGGTTACCAACTCGGGCATTCAAATCACCAGTTAAAATCATATAATCATTTTTATTGCTATTATTCAACCAACGTAAAATTCTCAATTCTTAATTCTTCGTAAAAAAGTTCAGTCTCTTCTTTGCTACCATTTTCTGGGGCATATACGCCAAATACCGAAAGATATCCTCTTTCTATTTTTAATCTTACAATAATCATTCTTTCGTTAACAAAAGTGTAGGATACGGTTTTATTTTTCCATAAGGGTAGTTCTTTGTAAATCATTATGAAATCATCAATATCTTTAGTTCCTTTTAATTTCTTTTTTTGTCTCTGTAAGCACTGCAATATTAATAGATTTTTCTTTCAAGTGTCTTAGTAGTTCGAATTCTTTTGTAGCTAAGCCTCTAGCATTCCAAGTCGCTATGTTTAGCATATCCGCAATTCCAAAATCTTTATCTTTTTTCGTTCCACGTCGAGTTCCTTTAGAGCAGTCCGGTGAGTTGTTTCCTTGAAGCTTATGAGTAAGTGTGTTTTTTTACATGATGAGAGTACCAACCTTATGCAAAACTCCCAACCTGGAGGACCAGGGTGTTCTTTTTCGTCTTGCATCTACCCTCTGACCTGCCCGGCTTGCGAGGCCCTACCAGTGGCTAACCCAGTGCCGGTATAGCTCATTGGGTCACTGATGCACGCAAACCTCACCGCTCAATTTTCTGAGCTCAGACACTGCAGATAAATATCTATATTCTTTCTAATCAAACAGCGACTGAAATCAATATTTTGCGTGACTACCTTTGTTTTTTTGTACTGGATAAAGTATGATTTGTCTTGCTGTCGATTAGGTATTTGTAGTAGTCATTTGAATTTTTTTTGCATCACACATACTTTATTGCTTCAATCAAAGCTTGGATATTTGATGACTGCTTTTCTGCAACCTTCTATTTTAAAATGGTCCACAACTTGTCAATGGGATTGAGATCGGGACTGTTTCCCGACCAGTCAAGTACAGTTATTTTGCTTCTCTGTAGAAAATCCTTTACTGTCTTTGATCTGTGGCATGGAGCATCATCATGCATTAAGATTGTTCATCTGTACATTGTTATATGAGTTAGCAGTTTTTCTCCTAACATTTCCACATATGTAGGACCAGTAGTCATGGTAGTTCATTGCAGCAAAAAGTATAATGAAGCAGTACCAGATGTTGACAAAGCACCCCATATCATCTGATCTGGAGGATGTCTCACGATGCTAACGCTGTATTTTTCATCAAAATTTTACCTTTTCATCGTCGAACATGTGTTTCACGTGATGCAAAGTTATTTCATCTGAAAAAAGAACTTGACTCCAATTTTCAACAGTCCACGATTGATGACATTTAGCAAATTCGAGTCTTTTTCTTTTTCATTAAAGAGGTTAGTCTAAGTTTCTGTGCAGGTTTATAGGATTTTAATCCAAATTCTTTGCTGAGACGTCGGGAAACAGTGCTGATTCTAACATCAGTTCCTTTGGATTGTGAACGGCCTTGATTTTCTTGCCCGAACTCCTCGGAGAACGCATAACAATTCTTCTTACGGTATTATCATGTGAGGTTGCTTTCCTGGGACGTCCACTTTTCTTTTGTTCCCTGAATTCACCAGTATCTCGAAATTTCGTGATCGTATTATGGATAGCAGTCTTGTTCACAATCACCTTTTTCCTAATTTTACATTCAGAAGATCCCTCCTGATATTAAGTCACTATTTTAACCTCAGAGTAACTTACATGTTTTTTTTGGCCGTTTTTGACTATAGAGATAGTAAATGCACAACCGCACAGCACGAAAACCAGAAGTAAACTGAGGCTCATATACTTCCCCCAACTCTATAAACATTTGTCACTGTGAGGTAAGGCAACACCGACAGTAAGTTATTCAATAAGCAAAGCAGATTCAGCAGAAATCTCATAATAACATCTGGTGGTCTTCAATTTTTGCAAATGGCTGAACATTGGTAATTGCAATGTACACATGTTGTAATTCCAGTGAAAATTTTTTATTTGATTCAAACATTGTTTTTCCTGAAAGTTATTTTTACATTAATGTATTACGTTACAACAAATTTATGTCTTAATAAGTGTCTGGAATTTTCTTTTTTGAGAATTAGGTATAGAAAAGATGTTTCTCTTAACGCAGTAGTATTTTAAGAATGTATTTATGGATACACTTAATATATGTTTTAGAATAAATTCCACAGAATGATCATCAGCACATTCCCTGTTAAAATATGTTCTCCTGCTAATAGTTGATAAGTTAAATTACAAACAATTTCCCTTTCAGAAATTGACTTTCATTTTCATTTGATAACAACTTTTGTAGAGTAATATATAAAGAGTTCATAATTAAAGTTTATTTTTCGAAAGGCTGTAACTAAAGAACCAATCAGCGGAACTACAAATCATATTTCGGATGAGGACGTACATGCGATGGAATTCTGTTTGGCGCAAACAAAAAAAATACTTTCGAAGCTTGTCGCTAGGGTGATATATTGCGCTGCAATACTGTAATCGATAGGGCAAATTACAAATGCACATGCCATGACACGTGATTGAAAACTGCTACAAAAGCAGACAGGTGAGGAATGCTTCACTTCATTAAATAATGACAATGTTACCAAAGGATCGCGCACTTCTTGTGAAGCTTTTGGTATCAAAAGAACAGCTGTACTCTTAACAGCATTGCGAAACTTTAGGGCAGTAAAGGGACTAAAAACCGGCTCTATGGTAGTAATAGGTGTTCGAAAAGTGATCAGAAATTTGAAAAAGCTGATTCCTTACAGGTGAAGCCTAACAGAGGACGGAAAACCGTCGACCAGCAGACAGTGGAAGATGTAGTCAAATCGGTGGAGAAAGAAAGGATAGAAAATGTCGTCGGAAGCAGCAGTGAACAGCGTGTTGCAGAATCATTAGCCAAACACGTAATCACTGTTCACAAAGTTCTACGAGACATATTGCATAGGTATCCCCACAAGATCTGCAATGTTCATCAATTACTGACTCCCGACTGAGTTCAGGTGAAACATTTGCCCTACAGTTTCTTGCTCGAACTAAATTGAAAGCCGACTCGCCATGGAACATCTTGTGCACTGAAGAAACTCACTTCCATCTGCATACGCACAATTGCAGAATTTGGGCACTAGCTAATCCACACGTCTTGCAACAGTTGCCACTTCATTCACCAGTGGTCACTGTTTGTTGTGGTTGCACATCCACATTCATCGTCGGACGTTTCTTTTTCGAAGCGCTAGGTCCTCAAAGTCCCGTCACCTGCAGAGTTACTGGCCAGCGTTATGCATCTCTGTTTGCCAACCAGGTGATTCCCAAACTTCCATAGAGTCAGTATCTGGATGCAATGGTTTTCTTCAGGATGGTGCCCCCACCTCACCTCACCATCCCTGTTAAGAAGTTGCTTTGGGATACTTTTACCGACGACAGAATCATCAGTATTTATTTTCGAACAACTTGGTCAAAACGTTGCCGGATCTCAACCCCTGAGACTTTTGGCTTTGATAGACCTTGTCTATCGTGAACACCTAGCACACAACGAATGATATGTATCCACGACTGTATCGCAGCGCCTTCTATCGCCCTAGCGGCCACCTTCAGAATTTTTTTTTATTTTTTTTTTTGCGCCAAATAAAATTTCAGTGCCAAAGATGTTCTTATATGAAATATGAAGTTCTTCCTGTGATTGGTTGTCCAGTTATAGCCTGTCCCAATGTGAAATTTAATTACGAACACCTTGTATTTACATAGAACAGCATTTAGATTGTCTAGATGTGGACAGAGCAAACCACCTCTATCTAAATTCCTTTAAAAAAGGATACGAAAGATCTAAGCTAAGGCATTCGTCTCTTTGCAAGTTTTCTTTTTTTTTTTTTTTGACAAAAATCATATTTAGTTTTTCGTAGAAACTTATTTCTACAATAACCTATCATTTAACTAATCACAGATAAAACAGCTTAATTTAAATTTTCTGATTTAACCTTGAGAAATATAGACTGTCACATTCTACTTTGTTTTCTTAATGTATTTCAGATAAAATACCAGAACAACCAAAACCACCAACAGAAGAATCGGGGAAAAACAAAGGTAATGAATTTATTGAGTTTAGTTTCAGTTTCATAAATTTGAGATTTGGAAATGTTCTATTGTGATCCAACAAGGTGTCTATATTTTCCAAACCTGTTTATCAATGAGTGTATTAGAATTTTACTAGGAAGGAAATAAGAAAATTTTAGGTCTTCAAAGCAATATTTCGCCATTTCCAAACTTGCTTAGATAAAGTGCCTGTTTCAATCTCTCCAACTTCCAACGAAGCACAGAGTAACATCATTGTGTATGACAACCAATGTAAAGTTAACCAATTCTGTCGATTTTTTATTATTATTATTATTTCATTTAAAAACAAATTGAATTGATGCTTCTGATTTCATTTGTAAATTTAACCTAATAAATAAAAGCTAGTTAACCAATTCTGTCGATTTTTTATTATTATTATTATTTCATTTAAAAACAAATTGAATTGATGCTTCTGATTTCATTTGTAAATTTAACCTAATAAATAAAAGCTAAATTCAAAATATTTGACACCTTCGCTACCAATTGTGATGTGATTTCCTTATTATTTTAATCAATCAAATTTTTGAAACTACGAAATACATAAAAATAAATTAAATTTTAGATAAAGCTTAAAGAAAAAAAATGAAATATTTTTATGTTTTCAATATTTTTTAAATAGTTTGTGTGTCTGGCCTGTTTGGAACTGTTAAAATAAAAATTACATGAGAAAGAACACTGGGGAAGAGAATAATAATTTTTTTGTCTCGAGAACTAAAGTATGTGAATCTGAAAGTACTTTTAATCACCAATTTAAAATTTAATACTTACATAATACTAAGGAACCTAATAGGCAAACATTCTGCCTTAACTAGAAAGCATGAGATGTTGATTATCTGCAACATTTCGCCTTCTGTGGAGCATCTCTCTTGATGTCCAACAATACTCCCAGCATACTGGGACTCCATTTTTCTTGATGCCTCTCTTCATCAATCGCTTGGGGAAAGAGTTCTCTATGCACATCACTGACTGAGATTTTCTGGGAAGAATTCTGTGCGCGAGAAATGTATTTTTATGGATATGTTACATCCCATAACTTTATATGATTTCGGAAGATCACTCGCTGTATTACGATAGTTCTCTGGCTTTCGATTTCCCAAAACATTCTGAGTAACATCTTTGAATGATTGCGAGGCTGATTTTTCCGCTTACTTCAATGTTTCTCAAACTTGTCATCTTGCAATAGTGCTCTTATTTGTGGAGGCACAAATATTCATTCTTTAATTTTTGCATACTAATTTTGGGAAAGGAGAATGGGCAAACTGTATGCGAAATTGCCCCACCCTGTATAGTGATAAGATGTACACTTATACGAAGATCTCCTTACATAGATCATATGTTATTATTACGACTCGTCTCAATTATTAGTTGGTTCGGAGTTAAATACGTCTAGATATGACTTATCACGTTGATATCTTACTTCCCGGATGTATTAATTAATTGTCATTTAATACTTTTAGTAACAGTAAATAGTATTTTTATTTATTATATGTAAATAATTATTATTTACTTGAAATAAATGATAATATTAAGTATTAATTACGTATAATACTTATTAACAGTGTGATTGATTGATTGTGGTGAATGTGGGTGGCAGTGAAGTCAACCACCTACGCTGATATTAGCGAGAATCGTTAAAAAAATAAATTGCACATATAACATGATGTGGAAGTTGGAAATCTAATGGCGGATTTTACCACGTGTCTTCTTTCGACCAATAAAGAACACGACCATCATATTGCCACACATTCTTTATAAAATCACTCTAATTGTGGAAACATATATTTCGTTGTGTGCTAGGTGTTCACGATAGACAAGATCTATCACAGCCGAAAGTCGCAGGGATTGACATCTGGCGAACGTTCTGATCACGTTGTACGAAAATGGCGGCTCAAGATGGCCCTAAGTAACCGATGTTAAGTGGGGTAGTATCCTGATGAAAACCGTTGCATCCATAAATTGATCCTGT
The DNA here is from genome assembly GCA_023159025.1 of Thereuonema tuberculata. Lineage (NCBI taxonomy): Eukaryota > Metazoa > Arthropoda > Chilopoda > Scutigeromorpha > Scutigeridae > Thereuonema > Thereuonema tuberculata. Next base: position 5,638,956 of record JAFIDM010000002.1, read on the forward strand.
TGAAGTTTGGGAATCACATGGTTTTCCAACAGATAAATAACACTGACGAGTAACTGTGCAGGTGACGGGACTTTGCTGACCGAACACTTCGAAAAAGAAAGGTCCGACGATAAATGTGGACGTGAAACACACAACAAAGAGAGACCTTTGGTGAATGAAGTGGCAACTATCGCAACACGTGTGGGCTAGCAGGTGCCGACATGGCCGGCGCTAGGGGGTGGCGAACGCGGCGACCGCCCCAGGCCCCGCGTTTATGGGGGCCCCGCGCCTGGTTAGAAGAAAGAGGTTTATGGATGAAAATAAATAAATTTTTAATATTTCAAAATTAAGAAATTACTTTCAGTTAATGAATATGATATTTCTTTTAAAACTATATATATTTATATGACTATGACGGGCATGGGCCGGTGTCACCTAACATCAAGGCCCCGCAAAATATCGTCAAGGGCCCCGCAAAATTCATCTTGCCCTAGGCCCCACACCCTCCTAGCGCCGGCTCTGGTGCCGATATTCTGCAGTTGTGCTTATTCACATCACCATGCAGATGGAAGTGAACTTAATCGGTCCAAAGAATGTTCTATGACCAGTCGGCTTCAAGTTCAATTCGAGGAAGAAACTGCCGGGCAATGTTGCAAGTGCACCTCTGTCTGAAATCAGTAATTGCTGAGCATTGCAGATCTTGCACGGATACCTGCGCAAAATTTGTCGTAGAACTTTGTGAACAGTGACTACGAGTTTGTCTAATGATGCTGCAACACGCCATGCATTGCTGCTTCCCACGACATTTGCCATTCTTGCTTCCTCCACCGATATGGCTACATCCTTCCACTATCTGTTCAACGGTTTTCCGTCCTCTGCTAGGCTTTACCTGTAAGGAATCAGTTTTTCAAATTTATGGATCATTTTTCGAAAGCCATTTACTGTCATAGGACCAGTTTTTACTCCCTTTACTGCCCTAAATTTTCTAAATGCTATTGATGGCACAACTGTTATTTTGAGAAAACAGCTTCACAAGAAGAGAACGGTCCTTTGGTAACATTGTCATTATTTTAATGAAGTGATTTTTCACCTGTTGCTTTTGTAGCAGTTTTGAATCAAGTTTGACAAATTTCTAAACATTATTTAACACTTATGTAATGTCACTTTAACGTGTGAGTGTCAAAATTATTACATTAAAACATTTCATAAAATTGTCTATGATTTTATGACATTACTTCTATAGTGATGCATTGCTTTAATTATTATGCCTACTTAATAAATAAGCAAAAGTTGTAAATTTTAATAATCTTTATTTAATTTAAAGAAAGGTTAAAAATAATCCCTCTGCTTTCTTTCTTTAATGAATATTGTAATAATTATGCATTTTTTTCTTTCGTAAATATAGTAGTTGATCTTAATCTTTTTTTAAGTTTTTTAAAACTTTTATTCAACAAATATATATATATTTATTTAATAAAGAAATTTCATTAACTAAGAAAACAAATATTAATAATGGGTGAAACCAAACTTTGATAGATTATTGGGACTAAAACGGAAAACCAAATCGTAACGATTTTTTTAAGATGAGTCAGTTTCTTGCTATAAGTTATTGATGTAAAAATTACTTAATTGTAAGTACTTCTTAATTATTTAGAAATTACTTGTAGTTATTTTTTTAGTTATCGTAACTATTAATTATTGTTAATCTTTTGGAAAATCTTATTTAATAAGGTTAGAGAATATTCTCGATTAAAGAGGAGTCCAATGGTTCCCTGTCCGGTCTTCTTATAGTGACGTCACTATACTAGCGCCGAGGCCTTCTATCAGGGAGTGTTGATTTAAGAATTTAATGAGTCGATTGACGAAGCTAAAGGGATTTTTTTTTGGCTCTCATGTGTAAAGGATAATAAATACCGGTGCTAGCTTTCATTTGGAACTCAAAACATCCAAACAAAAACACTGTAATATTACCATACACACCATTATTTTATTTAATCATATTTTTCCATTCTAAAAGTTTTATCTACCTCCCCACCCTTCCTTAGCTATTGAATTTCAATTTATCAATTACTGAATATTGTTTTCTATTGACTTGAAGTTTATAAAAACAATAATAAAATAAAATAATAATATTACGAAATTCGAAAGCATTGGTTAACTTTACATTAGTTGTCGTATACAAAATATATCAAAATGCTGCGTTCGTTTTAAATAGAAAAATTTGCAAAAATTGTCAAAATTTTTCATAATACAACAAGGATTTTTAGCATTGCTTTTTGAATGCGACTAATTGGAATAACCTAATTTTTTAATAGGCCTTCTAAATAAAGGGTTTTTCTTCCTTAAATTTACTTATACTTAAAATAGTTCATTCCTACTAGAAGAATTAAATTATATTATTCCAATTTTTTCAATAGATTTCAGGAAAGATAGAATAAAAATATAAAAAATTAAAAATCCAGACGTTTCATCCCGTACCACGGGACGTTTTCAATGAGAACTGTCTTTACACAGATCGGCTGCTTATATATGGATCAGGACCAATGAACTGCAAGAGGAGAGTACGGCCTGTTGACCATGTAGATGAAACGTCAATCATAAGGCAAGGAGGAGGAGCAACTACGTCTCCAATCAGAAAGACCCCTCCTGGCGGCGATCAATAGAACTTCAAAGTCGATTGATTAAGCCACCTGGAACTGTTTATAAACATTGCCTAACTATTGGATATGTGGATCTGTTTATTAATTATCTACAGAACAGTTATGCTCCATTGTTTATTAAGCACACACGACGAACATCATTTAGAGGCTTCAGCTAAAACTGCAGCTCCATCTACGTCGTAGTTACTTAGGGTGGCGCCAACAGGAAAGTGTTCCTTGAAAACAGAGCTAAAATAGCCAGCTCCGATTTCAGGTGCTTTTTCTAATGTTTCTCAGGATAAGAGGAACCGTCTGTACAGATGTGAATCCATTCTTTCTCCGGATAACACTCCTCCGGGAATCTACTTGTCTGAAGTGCTGCTATCTTAAGCTGAATATCAAGGGAGGCATGCTTTGGTAAAGAATACTCGTTCAATAAGTAAGAAGCTAATGGTAGGCATGGAAAAAGCTCTTTCTGGAAGTTAAGAGGGCTGTTTTTTTCAGCGGTAAACGCATATTTTCCAGCGGTAACTCTTTTAAATGTTCTTGTGGTTCTTTTTGTGTTTTGAGACGGTTGGTTGCCTTCTTATAATGGATCCCTTGCTGTACAGAAGCGTTGATTCCGTTCCAAAAGCGTAGTGGGGCTATTTCTCGGTTGGAGGCACTCAAAGCCAGTGCTTCCAGGAATGGGGATAGATTTTGGTGCACCCGTGATTACTCGGAGAGCTTTAATGGCACTGTCTTCGCAGCGGGCTTCCATATGTGTCGGCGGCCAAGGAGTACTCCCTAGTATTTTGAGATGTTACTGTACTCCAGCTCTATACCTTTATAAGTCAAACGCACAGCAGATGGCTTGTTGACATCGTAAAGAGTTGCTATGTAGTTTTCGTGGTATTAATCGTCATAATGTTTTTGAATGTCCAATATGCGATCCGCCGTAGTGCGTCATTTAAGCATGCTTCTGAGGCGGATAGATGTCCACTGGTTGCCCAAATAAGGAGGTCATCTCTATATAGTAAGGCATTTATGACCTCTTCAAGAACATCATTCACCACTGTATTGAACAGGAGGCAACTAATCACCGCTCCTTGGACTAGCCCTTGGTGTTGGATGCCGAAGCGGGAAGCTCAGTTAGAAAACCGCACTCTAATGTGCCTCTGCGACAGAAAAGATTTGATCCAAGCAAATAAGTGGAAACTCACAGACGGCTAAGTTACGTACCAGCATAGGATGCTAAACTGTATCGTATGCCACTTTAAACCAACTAGTAATACAAGATTGAAATTCTTCTGTGGTACCGATTCTTCACGTCTTGGGCGAAATTCATCACATGATCCACGGTGCACCTGTGTCTTCGGAGCCATGCTTGGCTTCGTCGATAATCTCATACTGATCGAGGTACTGGTTTAATCTATCGCCTATCATTTTCTCCACTACTTTACAACAGGCGCTCGTAAGGGCTGTGGGTCGATAACTATCCACTGCGGTGGCGGGTTTCTTTTTCTTTTAATGGGGATTATTTTCCCTTCACGCTATTGTTGAGGGACATTCGATCTCCATGGAAATGATTGATAAGTGAAAGAAATGTAGGCTTAGCCTTATTTCCTAGATGAACCAACATCTCTGGGAAACTATTGTCAATTCCTCTTGCCTTTTTGATTTTGGTTTTTGAAATGGTGTTGTCCAGCTTAGCAAAGGGGAAGTCTTGATTGAAGAGTTCTTGATCTTTTTTATTGTGACATGATTTCGAGTCAGTGTCTTTCTCTCTAATTCTGCTAATATTTGCATAGTGCATACAAAAAACGATATCTTTTTGGTTTGTAAGAATTTTATTCCGAAATTGCACGGGTTCTTGTATCTTTCTTAGAGCATTATTATTTAGTCTCGAGATGTACTGATGAGCTTTTATGTCGTCTTTTCTGAAATCCAGATTTTTCTAGAAAGTGATTAAAGGTTTTCCCAATTTTTATTTCTTTCTGTAGAAGAGCTTGCGCCTTCCTAACGGCAATGCAATCGTCAAGGAGCTTAGTCCTCTTGGCTGTCCTCCATATTTAAAAATTTCTTCAGGTGAGTAAGCGATGCATTCCAAATAGATCAATGTTTTTTTAGTTGTTCTCTGGAATACAGGCTAAAGCACACTGGAGGATCCCGCTGCAAACAGATGAGACAGCTCTTTCCGGGGATTCCTGCAACAATGATGGTATTAGGTTACTGTCTGTAAGGAGTCGGAACCTCTCCCAGTTCGCCTTTTAAAGTTCCATCTGGGGCCCGTTCTGTTTTTGTTCCTTTGTTGTAGAGGAAGTCACCAACAACGCTCTATGGCCACATCCCGCCGCATTGTCTAGCAGAGCAACTTTGTCTTTTGTGTGATATGTGGATGTACAACAAGGTCAGGTATTTATATCTGGCCCCGAAGGACAAAAAGGTCGGTGGAGTGTCCAAACGGTTAACAAAAGAATTCTTCGACTTGTCGTACGACGGGGGATAGTCTTGAGTAGCCCCATCTCGGTGATGAACTGCAAAAATCGCTAATAAAAATACTATTAGGTTGTAATATGTAGTCAAATATATGAAGTGATGGTACATTGCCTGGGGATTAGATATTCCCGATACTAAAATGTTGTTCATTCTTCCAGGCGTCGCCAGCTAGTATCGGTTTCTCCCATTTCATAATATATAACTTGAATTTGGTTGTTAAGTTATTATTGATAATAATGCCTACCATAATGCCAGAAACTATTTGTCTTGATCGTTTAAGCTGATGACTGTTATAGCTGCTAGTCTCAAAGTACAGGGAGAATTCAGTAGCCACCCCAGCTTCGACAATAAAATAAGTATCTGCATCGACATTGGAAATACTTCGTAAGAATTCAACAAAATTGACATCATTAAGCGGTCAGCGTTCCAATATAGGATATGGAGGCTCTTGTCGTGGTCCTGAAAAGGCCCGTTTGGGTTCTATGAAACATTCCGATTTATCATCTTAATAAAAACAGTCAGTGCGTCTGAGGCGAACTGATGTTAAACGAGTAGATTACGCAGAGGCACCATGAGCACCCCAAATTCTCTTCAACTTCCAACTAAGCACGGAATAAAATCATTAACTTTTGTTACTGTAAATTGTAGGCCTACATTTCTTCTTTCGATAGAAGAAAGGAACAGGTCTTTCAATGATAAACCATATCTAATTTTAATTTGAGATTCAGATTGATTAAGTTTTTTTTTTATAGTGCCGAATGATGATGTCAATATTTTTACTTGTGCTTCATGCTGAGAATCCTATAACAGAAACAACAAAAACAAAACACTATCAGAATTCTGTAGTTGTTCCGAAAGCATTTCATGAGATGAACTGAATCCAATGAAAAAGATAATTTCCTTTCAATGTCAGCTGGATTTGGATAAACTATTGATAATTTTGGTGGAGTAAAAAGAAATGACATAGCATTTCTATTTAATGAATTATTGTCAGTAATAATTCAAACTACTTGAAACCTATATTTTCAAAATCAATTGCCATTTTTTTTAATAAAAAGAACGAGAAGAGTTTTGTGCAGACACTTTTCTTGGAAATAGTGATGGATCTTTAATCTTGGAAATAGAGATGGATCTTTCTTTAATCTTGGAAAAAGAGATGGATCTTTCTTTAATCTTGGAAATAATGATGGATCTTTTTTTAATCTTGGATGTTGAAGTGGTACTGAAATATTTTTCCCAGTCTTATCTGCAAACATTTCTCCTTTCTTTCAATGTCCGAAGGATTGAAATAGAGTACACACACCTATTAGAAAATAATTAAGATTTTTATCCAAAAGGTACATCCTTTTTTATCTATATTATCTTATCTGAAATCTTTTGAAAAAAATAGGAGTAAAATAATTTAATTCTTCTAATTGGAACAAGTTAATTTAAGTATAAGTAAATTGAAGAGAGAAACACTTTTTCTTTAGTATTATAAAATTAAGTTATTCCAATTAGTCACATTCAAAAAGCAATGCTAAAAAATCCCTTTGTAATATAAAAACTTGTGACAATTTCTGTAAAATTTTGTATTTAAAATGGAAAAAGGAACGCAGGATTTTGATATTGTGTACAACAACAAATGTAAAGTTAAAGAGTACATTATATTTTTTTTTTATTATTATTTTATTTGGAAACTAATACAGTTGATGCTTTTGATTTTGTTTGTGAAATTTAAGCTATTAAATAAAATCTAATAATAAAATATTTGATGCTTTCGTTATCATTTTAATTGATATGATTTCCTTATAGTCAAATTTTTTGAACTATGGAATCCAAATAAATAAAGTTAATTTTAATATAAAGCTTAAAGGAAAAAAAAATCATTTACATGAGAAAGAATCAGCGAACTTATTAAAATAGCATAATTAACTGTGAGATTAATAATCTCGTAAAATTAATTTCTGCAAATGGAAAAAATAAGAAATATTGACTAAAGAAAAATGTAGTTCATTACATTACTCTAAGTAGAATTGTTTTTAATTAGTTATAGAATTCTTGAAGATCTGAGAATTTTACTCGAGCATTTTATTCTAGTTCTTTTGACTTTCTGTAATAGCTTTTTCAAGTCAAGCATCATTGTCCAGTCTCTACTGTTTGTCGTTCTACTTTCTCTGTGTTTGTGAGTCAACGACAGATGTTTTGGACATCTTGGAAAAAGAGATGGATCTTTCTTTAATCTTGGAAATAGTGATGGATCTTTCTTTAATCTTGGATGTTTAAGTGGTACTGAAATATTTTTCCCCGTCTTATCGGCAAACCTTTCTACCTTTCTTTCAATGTCCAAAGGATTGAGAAGAGTACACACACCTATTAGAAAATAATTAAGATTTTTATCCAAAAGGTACATCCGTTTTCATCTACGATATCTTTCCTGATATCTTTTGAAAAAATAGGATTAAAATAATTTAATTCTTCTAATTGGAACAAATTAATTTAAGTATAAGTAAATTGAAGAGAGAAACACTTTTTCTTTAGTTTTATAAAATTAAGTTAATCCAATTAGTCACATTCAAAAAGCAATGCTAAAAAATCCCTTTGTAATATAAAAAAATTGTGACTATTTCTGTAAAATTTTATATTTAAAATGGAAAAAGGAACGCAGAATTTTGATATTGTGTACAACAACAAATGTAAAGTTAAAGAATACATTCTATTTTTTTATTATTATTATTTTATTTAGAAACTAATACAATTGATGCTTTTGATTTCATTTGTGAAATTTAAGCTATTAAATAAAATCTAACATCAAAATACTTAATGCTTTCGTTACCATTATAATTGATACGATTTCCTTATAGTCAAATTTTTTGAACTACGGAATCCAAATAAATAAAGTTAATTTTAATATAAAGTTTAAAGGAAAAAAAAAAAGAAAATCATTTACGTGAGAAAGAATCAGCGAACTTATTAAAATAGCATAATTAACTGTGATTAATAATCTCGTAAAATTAATTTCTGCAAATGGAAAAAATAAGAAATATTGACTAAAGAAAAATTTAGTTCATTACATTACTCGTACAAGCCTAAGTTCGGATCGAATATTTCCTTGGTATGGATTTCAGCCATTTTTTTCCTTCACGTCTAGTCTCTAGGAAAAGAAATATGGCTACTTTCGGCCACTGTCGTAGTTACCTCGACAGTTTGTAACAAAACACCTCGATGGCAATTGTGACAATTTTCTTTTATTAACGAACAAAATTCCCAATTGATCTATGAATTTTGGTCTGTGAAAACAGAAAACAAAAACACTACGGGACAAAGAAACAAAGTGTTTGCTGTCACTAAACTGAGTCTAATAAGTTTTGGTCAGTCTGTCCTTGACCTGAGGATTTCGTAAATTTTGGAATGGTCTTGTGATGACGTAAAGAGCATCAGCTCCACCAGGGCTCAGACCTTCTATCTAGGGGTGTTGGTTAAATACGACTTATATTGCTAGTTGTAACAAGTGGTATTTTTGTTCAGTATTACATTTATGCAGAACAGCATTTACAATGTCTGGATGAGGACAGAGCAAACCACCTCTATCTAAATTCCTTATAAAACGATACAAAAGATTTAAGCTAAGGCATTCGTCTCTTTTCAAGTTTGTTTGTTTGTTTTTTTTATCAAAAATCATATTTAGTTTTTCGTAAAACTTATTCCCTCAATAACCTATCATATAACTAATCACAGGTAAAACATCTTAATTTAAATTTTCTGATTTAACCTGGAGAAATATAGACTGTCACATTCTACATTGTTTTCTGAATGTATTTCAGATAAAGGACCAGAACCAACAAAACCAACAACAAAACCAACAACAAAAGGATCGAAGAAAAAAAAAGTTGAAGGTAATGAATTTATTGAGTTTAGTTTCAGTTTCATAAATTTGAGATTTGGAAATGTTCTATTGGGATCCAACAAGTAGTCTATATTTTCCAAACCTCTTTATCATTGAGTGTGTTTGAATTTTACCAGGAAGGAAATAAGAAATTTTTAGTTCTTCTACGCTATATTTCGCCATTTCTAAAATTCTGTAAGTGATGTGTGTTTAATTTGAATGAGTTTCTTTTGTTAATCTTCCTGTGCTGAAATCCTGTCTCTTCCACAAATCAATCATCCATGTTATTATATCGTTTTCATTTGTAGGGTTTTCACTTTGACTATTTGGAACCAGTTGCAGAAGATTGCTATAAGTGCGGATGTTGAAGAAGTATTGAGGAACTAAGCACGGAATAAAATCGTTAACTATTTTCATTGCAAGTTGTATATTTTTGATTCCGATAGAAGGGACGAGGGTTTTCAGTAATAAAGATTCAGAATGATAAAGATTTTTTTTTGTGTAGTAGAGAATGCTTCTGTCAACATTTTAACTTGTGCTTCATGCTTGGAACCATGAACCTCAAGACGAAACAAACACAGACGAAGATACCGACGCACAAATGTGTATTAAAAGTTTTTATAACATATTAAAAATACGCAACATGTTTCGGTTCCTTGACAAAGCTTTTACTAGTGATTACAAATATAAGAAGCGTGCGTTGCATAACATGAAGCGGACATTAATTTGAATATGCATAAATAATAAAGAGTTGAACCAATTGAAAACAGTAACGTAGAATAATGATGGGTGATGACTATTGGAAGCTTGGGAACCAATGGAGAGTCCTCAAGTCTGAGACGAGTGTGACTGACTAGAGGAAGTGACGTAACACTGAGACTAGTGAAGATGCCGTTGAAGAAAAAGTACCAAGATAGATGATGGGCCGGAACCAGATGGGCGGGAACCAGATGAAACAGGTGTAAATCTAAGAGAAAAAAAAGCTGAACATAAAATGTGGCTTGAAATGTGCTGAAAATAATGTTTTTAACCACAGGTTTCTATCATTTTTCTTAGATTAGTTATCAAATTTACCCCAACTGTCTGCCAATGGCTAAAATTGCCGGAATCATAAAACAAAATGGACGCCATTTTTAAATGAAGTCAAATAAAAATAAAATAATGCCTGTTTTGAAGTACTCATGCATAGGGGTAACAACAGTAAAACAAAATAATTTTTTTTTTAAAAATGGTCGAGTAACCAGTGCTGCACCATTTGGTATTGATTGATCCGGAAGTGACGTAACTCTGAGACCAGTGTAGTCGCCGTTGAAGAAACCGGTACCAAGAGCAGACGACGGAAATCACCGTATGGGCGGGAACCAAATGAAACAGATGTAAAACAAGGGAAGAAAAAGGGAAGGGGAGGAAAAATTGGGAAGAAAAAAAATATTTATTATTGCGGAAGCCTTAACATAACATAACATAACATAAAATGGGAGGTACTAAAAAGTCCCTAACACTGCGGCATCAAAAGGCCTATTGTGTATCCCAATGTCCTTAATTCTGCATAAGTCCTAGGATTTTACCAATCTGTAGTGTTTTATGCAGGGGTATTGTCACATAGTTTGAAGGATTGGGAAAACCCATTCCTATCAACTTGTGTCTAGTGCTCGCAAGCGCTTCACACTCACATAGTATGTGTGCTGCTGTTTCATCAGCTTTTCCACATCGTCTGCAAGTAGGATTTGAAACTATTTTTATATTAAAAAGGTGTTTCATTAAGTGACAGTGACCTGTAAAGAGTCCTGTGAGGATTCTAGTCTGGTTCTTATTTAAACTAATAAGTTCCCTGGCTCTTTTCCTTAAAGGCTCGTTAATAAAGAGCTTTGAGTGTTTCTGCCCTGGAAGATTACTCCAATAGGTCTTTTGCTGTCTCCTTGCCCAGTCCCGAATTGCAGTTTTAGTGGTTTCAATAGAGATCCCACAGACTGGTTCAGGTCCAATGAACGAGGTTTCAGCTCCTTTTTTTGCTAGCTTGTCTGCTAGTTCATTACCTTCAATCCCTTTGTGTCCTGGCACCCATATTAGGTTAACCCAATTATGTTCAGCAAGACTGTTAAGGGTTTGTTTACATTCCCATACAAATTTAGAATTGGTTTTGGGAGAATTCAGGGCTTTAAGAGCTGCCTGACTATCTGTAAATATATAGATATTTCTATTTCTATATTTACGTCTTATATTTTCATAGGCACATTGTAAAATGGCATATGTTTCCGCTTGGAATACTGTTGAGTAGATCCCTAGGCTTAGGCTTCTGTCCATCCTTGGTTTCATTCCTCGGATTCCAGCTCCGGTCTTCCCATTATGTTTAGAACCATCTATAAACCAGATTATTCCATTGACATTGGTGGGTTTGTTATCATTATTCCATTCATCTTGGCAAGGAATGATAATGCGGTAAAGTTTTGTAAAAGATAATCTAGGTATCATTTTATCAGAATTCATTTGTAAGAATGGTTCTTTAGAAATGTCCCTAGTTAGGACTGCATGTCCCACATTACAATAATGTGGTTTCCACAGAATATTAATTTTAAGTCTATGTATGGTCGCTCTTGCCTCTGCTTCAAGTGCCAAGTGAAGAGGGGGCAGATCAAGAAGGACCTCCATACTGGCAGTAGGGGTTGTTCTCATAGCCCAAGTGATGCCCATACATGCTAGTCTTTGTAAGATGTTCAGTTTGTTCCTGGTTGTAATCAGTTTACCTTTAGTCCACCAAACTATGGCTGCATATAATATAATGGGTTTAATAACCATTGTGTAAATCCAATAGATTACACTAGGTTTTAATCCCCATGTTTTTCCAATAGCATTTCTGCATGACCAGAAGGCCATGTATGCTTTATTGATAGTTTTATTTAAATGGGAATTCCAGTTTAGTTTTGAATCTAGGGTAATGCCCAGATATTTAACTTCCTTGGATAATTTAATGTTCTTGTTATATAGGATTGGTTCTTTAAGACCTGCCAAATTCCTTTTCTTTGTGAAAGGGACAAGAACCGTTTTATTGGGATTTACTGATAATTTAATATTATCACACCAATTTTCTACAGAACTTAGTGCATTTTGCATAAGACCTGAAATCACGTTAGGAAATTTACCCCTTACAATGATCACAATGTCGTCCGCAAATCCCTGAGTATAAAAACCTTTCTTTATTAGTCCCTCAACAAGCTCGTCAACCACCAGGCTCCACAGGAGAGGTGAAAGAACCCCTCCCTGCGGACATCCCCTGGTCACCGAAACTCTTAAGGTATCTTCATAAATGGAAGTATGAATAGTTCTGTTTTTCAACATAGCATTTATCCAACCACACGTGGTCGGGTCAATACCATATTTTTGTGCTGCCCTATCTATAGAAAGGAAGGATGTATTATCAAATGCACCTTCAATGTCAAGAAAAGCTGCAAGAGCTATTTCTTTATTTTCAAGTGTGGTTTCGACAATAGAGACAAGGCTATGAAGAGCCGCCTCAGTTGATTTCCCAACTTGATAGGCATATTGGTTTGGGTGTATTGAATAAGTCCTAAGTACACCCTCCCTAATATGTTTATCAATTAGCTTTTCCATAGTTTTCAGAAGAAAGGATGTTAAGCTAATTGGTCTGAAAGCTTTGGCATCGACTTAAGAAGATCGACCCGGCTTAGGAATAAACACAACCTTGACTGGTCTCCATTGAGATGGAATATAACCCAGTGCTAGGCTTGCTCTAAAAATATTACAAAGAGGTGTAGCTAGAAAGCTTATTCCTTTTTGTATAAGGGCTGGAAAGATCTGATCTAATCCAGCTGATTTATAAGGTTTGAAAGTAGATACTGCCCATTCTACCTTTGATCGATTTATGGCCAGTCGCGCAGTCCGCCAATTTTCCTTGGGTGCTCTGAAATGAGACCCCAAGTTTAAGTTTAGCGAGTTTGCGTTTCCGTCCCGATCGATCTCGATAGAATCTGGGAAATGTACACTGGTTAGAACCTTAAGTGTTTCTTCCCCATTGGTAGTATAACTTCCATCTTTTTGTAACAAAGTCCCTAATCTAAGATTGGGTTCCTTTGTTAAAATTTTATAGAGTCTAGAATTGTCAGGAACATCAGAGATTTCCTCACAGTACTTCCTCCATGATTTACGTTTAGCTTTTCTCAAAGCTCTATTATATTCAGTGAGTGATTGTTTATAAACATCCCATTCACCGTTTCTCTTAGCTGTATTAAACAGCCTTCTAGTGCGTGTTCTGAGATTTGTCAGCTCTTGGTCCCACCAAGAAACTCGTCTAGGTAGTCTGAGCTTTATCTCAGGACAGTTAGCATTATATGAAGAGATAATAGAATGTTGTATATAATCAACAGTTATCTCTATATCTTCAACAGATTTAATCCGTTGTGGGCAAAACCTAATACTATTTTTAAGGTCATCTTTATAAGATTCCCAGTTAGTATTTTTAGGATTTCTGTAGAGATTAGTTATAGAATAACTTGATTCTAAGGTAAAGCTAATGTATTTATGATCTGAAAAGGTCATCTCATTAGATACATGCCAATTTTCCACTTTGGTACTAATAAAAGGAGTACCTAGGGTAATGTCGATAACTTCCTCTCTAATTTTATTAAAAAACGTAGGAGTGTTACCATTATTAAGAATTTGTAAATCTGAAGTGATTATAAATTCTATTAGTTTTTCACCTCTGATATTAATGTCTTTACTCCCCCATATAATGTGGTGTGCGTTGGCATCAATAACAGTGATGAGTTCTTCCTTTTAATCCTTCACCATGTTAACAAGTTTAACAAACTCCTCAGCAGGTGGAGGTTCAGGTGAATCATAAGGAAAGTGTGCAGAGGTAATTATAACATCCCTCTGTTTTTCCTTATCGTTAAACTTAACTTTAATTGCTACCAAATCAGTGGTGCAATATTCAGTTAGAGTAAAATACTTAATATTCTTTTTAATAAATATACAAGTACGTGGTTTATTGTTAGAACATGCAATGATAGTTCCCCCAATATTTCCTAATCCTCTAACCTTATCCTTGTAACACCAAGGTTCCTGGATGAGGACGATGTCTACAGCTTCTTCTAAGATGAATTTGCAAAGTGTAGCGGTTGCTGCTTTGCTGTGCTATATATTTACTTGAATAATCTTCATAGTTTAAAAATACCCTTGAGTTTCAATACTGTTCGAGTTCCTCTGAGGGTCCTCGACCGTGGGGTTTTTTCCTTTTGTAATTTTCAAGATTTTTTTATTTAATTGGGGAAAAAAAAAAGCAGTCGCCAGGCACATATCCCCATATTTGCCTGGAAGGCACTGCTGTAGGCAGTTTAAATACTGTGGGTGTCGCCAGGCAACCCACAGGGATCGTTCGTGACACTATTTTACCCCGTAGTGCCATACATCCATCGGCACGATACCTTACACATTAGATTCGGAGACCAGAGCCTCGTTAGCCATCTATAGTAATCTATCTAGAACTATCACTAGTCTATCTAGAGTCTATGATGTTGCCCGCCACTCACGACGAGGACGTGAGGTTGACTTTTTGAGTGGCTTGCGGAAGCCTTACTGCTCAATGCTCTGTACAGAAATAGTCACTGTAACACTATGGATCTGTAAGGATCGAACAGTCTTTGAACTTACGCAAAAATGTGGTTCTGCTCAAAATAAAGGATGGAGGGGTTAGCAAGATTGATGTTTTGATTATGTGAGTGAATGTGCTGAGCTGTGCGATAATTAAAATCTTCATTGCTTAGGCCTATGGCTGACTGGTTCTGTGATAAACGGTGGGATAAATTTTGTTGGATTTCTCCAATGTACTACATTGTTCTCCATGGCAACGGATGGAATAGACCTCTATCATTTAGAAGATAGAGGATCATCACAACGGCATGGCTTAATATTTTAATTGATAATTCTTAATTAATTATAGTCAGAAGGAGACGTTAGTGAGATGTTGAAAGGTCGGAGGAGGTTATTTAAAGCCTTGAACCTTGATTACCCTTTGAATTTTGTTAATAAACAACAACAGGAAAAGGAACTAGAGATGCCATAGGATGCTTGGGAATGATGGGAGAAAGAATGTTAGAAGTTAATAAAGACTTGTTTGTTTGCTTTATTGATTGGGAAAAGGTATTCGATAAGGTTAATTGGTATGTACTACTGAGAATTTTAAAAGAAATTGGCATTGATTGGAAGGATAGAAGACTAATAAAGGAGTTGTATTGTAGGCAGGTAGTGACTGTAAAAGTACGAGATGATGAGACTGAAGAGATGGTATTGGAAGAGGAGTTAGACAAGGGTGTTGTCTTTCACCAATGCTTTTTAATGTATATGCAGAGCAACTCACTGCGAAAGCTTTAGATGAAGCAAGAGGTGTTGTGATAGGAGGAGAAAGATTGAAAACCATTAAATATGCAGATGATCAAGCAGTGTTGGCAGAATCAGAAGCAGAGTTACAGAAAATGATGGACAGTATAGTAACAGCTGGGAAAGACTTCGGAATGAACTTAAATGTGGGACAAACCAAGGTGATGAGAATAAGCAGGCAAGAAGGTAATGTTAATCTATCCTTAGAGGGAAAGATTATACAACAAGTAAAGGCTTTTAAATATTTGGGAAGTCTGGTGAAATGGATGGAAGTTGTACTGAAGAAATAAGAAGTAGAATAGCAATGGGTAAAGGAGCATTTGAAAAGGTAAAAGCATTGTTAACAGCACAAGGCATTTCAATAGAATTCAGGAAAAGGTTTGTTAAATGTTTTGTTTGGAGTGTGGTGTTATATGGTTGTGAATCATGGACTATTAAAAAGAAGGAAGAGAGATTTCTAGAAAGTTTTGAAATGTGGCTCTGGAGAAGAATGTTAAAAGTGAAATGGTCGGACCGAGTAAAGAACGTTTTAAAAAGAATAGGTGAAAAAAGGAAATTGTTAGAAACCATACGCAAGAGAAAAGCATCTTGGTTAGGACATGTGGTACGAAGAAATTGTCTACAACAAAGAATAATAGAGGGAAAAGTGGAAGGAAAGAGAGGAAGAGGAAGAAGAAGGATTGGAATGCTGGATGATGTTAAAAGGGGAAGAAAGTATGAATAATTGAAGAAAGATGCACAGGATAGAAGAAAATGGAGAACGTCCAATTGAAACCTGTCATAAAGACAGTTACACCAGAGAGAGACCCTTTCATCCTTCCATGTCCAAGGCTTTAAATAATCTCCTCCGCCCTTTCAACATCTCACTCACATCTCCATCTCACAATAATTCGGATCAAGCATAATGACAATCTTTGAAGATAGTAGAAATCAATAGCCATATGAAAACAATAAGCTGCTAAACACAAGAATTTCTGGACTGTACGTAAATCTCTCTTACTTGGTCAGGAAACGTTTTACCTTTTCTGACAAAATTCAATGGTTGGTTCCTTATCATTTATGCACACAGTTATTTTTTTAATGTAGAATTTTTAGCTTATAATTTTGGCTCTATATAGAATTTTTGAACTTCTTTCAATAATGATAAAAAAGTTCATTTGTGTTCTTAATGTTGGGTAATACTATGGATTAGTTATGGCTTTCAATTTAGTAATTTCTATATCTGCTGTTACTTTAAGGTTATTTGAAATATGAACACAAGCAGAAATCACTGGGCATCAAAGATATTACTGCATATAGTACATGATCAACCTACTTGATCACTGACCAAGCACTATGCAAGTCATTATATTTTAATTTCTCAGAGAGTTCTTGAAGATTTGAGAACTTTACTAGAGCATTATATTCTTCTTCTTTTGTTTTTTGACTTTCTGTAATAGCTTTTTCAATAGCATCATTATCCAGTCTCGACTACTGTTTGTAGTCTCCACTTACTCTGTGTTTGTGAGTCAACGACAGATGTGTTGGAAATCTTGGAAATAGTGATGAATCTTTCTTTAATCTTGTATGTTTGAGTGTACTGAAATATTTTTCCCAGTCTAATCAGCAAACATTTCTACCTTTCTTTCAATGTCCGAAGGATTAAAATAGAGTACACGCACCTATTAGAAAATAATTAAGATTTTAGACCAAATGGAACATCCGTTTTCATCTACTTTATCGTTCCTGAAATCTATTGAAAAAATAGGAATAAAATAATTTAATTCTTTTAGTAGGAATTAACTAATTTCAATGTATTACGAATTACAAAACGTCTTCTTAAATGTATTTAACATAAAACTCATAAAAGTCCATCTTCTTTACAAAACTTCTTTTAACTCGATATTTCAACCTCCGAAAATCTCCGCATACGAGTTTTATGAGTTTTATGTTAAGTAATTTCAATGTAAGTAAATTTAAGGAAAAAAAAATTTTTATTAGTAGGCCTATTATAAAATTAAGTTATTCCAATTAGTCATATTCAAAAAGCAATGCTAAAAATCGCTGTTGCATTATGACAAATTTTGATAATTTTTGCAAATTTTTCTATTTAAAACGAACGCAGCATTTTGATATTTTGTTAAGTTAGTGCCCCATTATAGGCCTATGCAGGCTCTTGGGTCCCGGGAGGTAAGGCTCTCGGCGCTTAATGACTAACTAGGTTGAGATCGGGTGGTCAGTCCCACACCACCCCACCTTTGACTTGTGGGATAGAAACTCGGTACTCATTCAAGGAGGGCTGGGTAGACGCTAGGACCTGTTTGGAGAAGAATGGAACGTGGGAAAATCCCCGCTTTCTTTGATATTTTGCACGATAACCAATATTAAGTTATACAATACTTTCGCTTTATTACTATTATTATTATTTTATTTAAGAACAAATGCAATGGATGCTTTTGATTTCATTTGTGAAATTTTAACCTATTATGTAAAATCTAAAATCAAACTATTGTGACACCTTCGTTACCATTTTAACTGATATAATTTCCGACAGTCAAGATTTCTATGATAGGGAATCCAAATTAATTTC
Source organism: Thereuonema tuberculata (assembly GCA_023159025.1). Taxonomy (NCBI): domain Eukaryota; kingdom Metazoa; phylum Arthropoda; class Chilopoda; order Scutigeromorpha; family Scutigeridae; genus Thereuonema; species Thereuonema tuberculata. The sequence goes on from JAFIDM010000002.1 coordinate 5,656,879, forward strand.
TGCAATTGCAAAAAAAATAAGAAATATTAACTACTTAAGGAAAATGTTGTTCATTACATTGCTCGTACAAGCCTAAGTAGGTGTTCATTTCCTTGGTATGTATTTCAGCCATTTTCCTTCACGTTTAGTCCTTAAGAAAAGAAATATGGCCACTTTCGACCACTGTCATAGTTACCTTGACAGTTTGTAATACAATACCTTGAAAGCATTGTGACAATTTTCTTTTAATAGCTAATAAAAATTCCAATTAATCTGTGAAACAGAAACACTACAAACAGAAAACAAAAACACTATGGGACAAAGAAACGTGTTTACTGCAGTGAATCAGTCTGGCTTTTTAGTGTTATTTGTCAATCTTTGGTTTACCTGAAGGATTTCGTCAATTCTCGAATGTCCTTCTTGTGATGACGTCAAGAGCTTCAGATCCACCAGAGCTCAGGTCTTCTACCTAGGGAATGTTGGTAAATACGACTCATTATGCTAGTTCTAAGTTCTAACAAGTGGTAAAGTTAGCATGAGAATGAAATTTTAATTTTTTATCCTTGTTTTCTATTAGATTTAACAGATCTACATTTAAAAAAATATCTTCTTAACAGGATTTGGGTTTTCTTTTGTTAGTGCCCGTAACCGTACCTATAGCATATTTTGGTAATCTGGAGTCCAGTGGAACACCGGCACGACCTGATCCCTTAGTTGAGACCTTTGTACGTTTTGCTGTTAAACACTTGAACGAACGCACGGACCAATTTCCAGATCTGCTTCCACGTAAGTTTGGATGGTTAATGATACATTATAATAGAAATATTCAATTTACAAGACTAAAATTCATTGACGTATTTTGGCTCATCCTTTTAATATCTTATGATAGGCAGCTATCGTAGGGTTAGTCCAACAACACCTCCTCTGCGTCGGAGCGTAAGAAGGGTTAGAAACAACATTTAATGGGCACTTAACATACAGTGATAGAATATTGATATGATAATATATTCTTTGGAATTTGAAATAGAGATTTATGCTCCTGAAAACAAAAGATTCTTATTGATCGTGGTATAATTTAGACAAACAGTTAAACATTGAGTTAAAAAAAAATAGATTTCTGTAAAATTGTAATAATGAAGATAAATAAAAAATATATTATTTTATTAAAACCAAATAAAGGCTTTACGATAATATGGAAATTTCATGTTAGATAAATGTCCATGAATGCATGGTTTGTATTAATTTTAGTAAAATTAGATCCCTAGGGATCCCCAACCACTAATATACGAGTTTATTTAAAGCTCAGCTATCATCGTAAATATTGACAAATACGTTGAAAGACTAAAACTTTACACGTAAATTTAATCTATCTTTGATATCTCAATGTGCATCTACGTTTTCGACTAAATAGCTCACAATTACCGCCCTTTGTCGAGGCAGAAAAGCAATAAGTGCTAAAAGCCCGGATGTTAGATAAAAAAATAAATAAAAAAATATGCATCTTTGTGAAAATTGGCTGCCATCAATTCCCTGTTTTAATTGGAAGAAGATTCATTTTAACAAAACTGACTGTTAAAAGTAAAAATAGTTCGAAAGTTGTGATAATTTGGCTGAAACAATAATCTGTAATAACCCATCATTATATATTTTTAATTCATGAGCTTAAAACACTTCTGAAGATACACTTTAATTTGAAGTTATTTCTAATGAATTTATTAAGCTTTTAAAAACCTTTTTATTTTATGAACAGTTTAAAATTAACTATTTTCAAATTTTATCAAATAAAAATAAGTAGAAATGAACAATAACAAAGGCGCTAATGTAAAGACTTTAAATAATCTATATATTACTAAAATCTTTTATTTCTCTGTCTGTCTGTCTGGCGCAGTGCAACAATGGAAAACGGTTGTTCTTGTTTCATTGTTGCGAGGAAATCGACAAATGCAAAAGGCGCAATTGTTGTGATTTCCAATATTCACAATGGTAGTGCATCAGTGGAAAACGATGTTTCATTTGTCATTGTTGCGAGGAAGTCGACAAATTCAAAATGAGCATTGTTGAACTTCAAAATGTTGCGTTCTCTCCGTCAACAATGGCGCGCGCTATCAAATAATGAATTCATTCACAAAGGAATAAAATATTACGTTTTGCTCAACTATTCAACAAATCATAACCGCTTTTATTGGAATCGATTCTTCTTGAATTATCTCATACTTACTATCGTTTTAAATATCTACTAATTCATCGAAATGGACAATGAGAAAAAGAGGAAGGAAGGAGAAAGAAGACTGAAAGATATCGAGAGGAAACGATTGAAAAGATCACAACAGACAGATTTGGATCGAAAGAATGAAGCCGAACGTAAAAGACGGTCAAGAGCTAAGGAGACAACGGAAGAGACACGAGAGAGACAGAGGTTAGACGTCGAACGACATCAGGCACAGAGAGAGATAGAAACAGGAAGAAGAGATACAAGACGCTGAGCGATGATCAATCTTTACTCGGGGGATGGCCTAGTTAAATAAAAAAAAGAAAATCCCGATTATTTATTAAAATTGAGATGAAAATAAATGAAATTTGCACATATGATGTAAAAAGAAATGCGGTGTTAAGTACAAACCTTAATCCTGTAGAGCATGCTTGGGATAACGTCCTTCGTAATGATTTGGAGGAGCTCTAAAGGAACAATGGTCGTTGCTACCTACTGAGCTCATCATCAACAGAATGGAACACTGCTCTTGGAGGTGATGACATAACGTAAATTAAAGTATCTCACAACTGGAGTATCTGTGGAGTTGCGGGAAATTAGGCTTCAGGTGCTTCCTGACCAACAGGACTAAGGGCGCGGTTAAACGATAACAGCGGTCCTGGTTACTTTTCTTATTTACGTTGTCACGTGTTGTTTTAGGCGCACGCCATCGAGTGCACTCCCAAGCAAGCCACGGACAACGTTACTACTACTTATAAATTCAGACGGTCAATCCAGTCAACCAGAAACCGCGTCTATAAACTCTTAAGCAGATGTGGGTTGTATTAACCAGGGTTGTCTGCTGGTTATAACACACGCTCAGAGCTGGTTTAACCCATTCCTAGCAGCCGACATCATTCCAAGCAGACGACACAATGGACGCACTTTACATTACATTTCTATTTTACATTACAGAGTTGCTTATTATTCGACGATTAAATAAAAAAAAATCTTTTATTTCACTTTTTTGTTTTATATTTCTACATACACGAGATGAACTATTTTTTTTTTATGCCATTAATTTTCTTTTTTCTTTTACTTGGCTGTGTTGCATTCAAGTACATTTATTTTATTTTTACTTCTTTGTCATTAATTTATCAATCACACTTGTCATTGAAACTAATTTTTTTGAACTTGGCTATGTTGCTTAGAAGTTAGTTATTTTATTTTACTTTTTTGTTGTATTTCAAGATGGTTGGTGAACTTGATTCAATCTCAAATATCAGTTTTTTTTAACAATGTCAGCCATATTGTAGCCGTGCCGTCTGTAAACAATAAAGTTTTAGGAACGACCATAGCATAACCAGCTATGTGACAACCAGAACCGTGGTTATCGTTTATAGACGCACTCTTTGTTGAGGTCAGGCGATCAATCCGACACTCACCCGTTTTTAATCTCCGGTAGCCATTTGGAAAAGGCTGGGTGGATCTCAGGACTCTTCAGAAGAAAAATTCAGAGTGAAAATCCGCGACTTCCGCCTGTAATTGAACCCAGCTTCTCAACCAGTAATCAAGACCCTTTCAGTTGCCTACCAGGCCGACACACTACCTATAGAGGTACTTCATTTGGAAACCTTATTTTTGATCTGATTCTGTGTAGGGTAACTGTTAGAGGATATAAAGCATACAGAATATTTTCGGAAAATATCTGACTATCTTTATTTTAAAGCTGATGAAAACCTGTTGTACGTTACCTAATGAACCGAAAATATTCTGTATGAAATGTTTTATATCCTCCAACTGTTACCCTACGCAGAATCAGATCAAAAATAAGATTTCCAAAAAAACATACATCAGGTTTCATCAACTTTTAAAAAACAGATAATCACGTATATTTTTAGTTATCGTGATAGTCTTTGAGTAGGTTTTTTCCTTTATCGATTGAAGCCAGTCTAGGAGTAAAACATTCTCCAAAGCCAACTAAGGAAGCTTTATTATTTTTTGTTATTTCTTTTTAAGCTGACGTAACACTGGATCTCGAAACAGTCAACACAAAAGGAAGCACGAAGGTAGCAATGAAACATTTCATAGAGCATGTCACAAAAAAAAAGGTAAGTTGAGGTTATTAGTCAAATATCCTGCATTTTCTTTTGTTTTTCCTTGAGTTTTTCGGATAAGCTTTTTTTGTTACATTTATTATAATTTAGTTATTCATAGCATGATACATTTGTAAACAAAAGAAAAATACTGAAAGGGGAAGACTTAAAAAAAAAGTGTCGATTGTGATAGGAAGGGAAATAAAGAATACGTAATATTAGAGTGTAAGATAAGGAAGGAAGAAAGATAATTATTAACATTAGAAGGATAACTCATAAACAGGAATGGTGAATAAATTATATTTTAATTTATAATTGTTTACATTTTTTACTAAAACTTGATTTTGTTTATGCGTGTGTGTGTGTGTAAGTTTTATCAATCAAAATTCTAACTTACTTAATTAGAAGTTTTTCATCTCTGAATATAGGATGATCTGATGTTGTCTTGTTAATGATAAAACCCTAATCAAGTTATTAAAGGGATTTGTTGATTACTTATCCCAAATAAAATCTCTTGGTAGAGAAATAAATAGATATTTACAAAATAGTATTTGTAAAGATTCTTTTTATGAATTAATAACGGGGAAACATCAACTCATCGTTTAACATAAAGGCTTTTAGCGGACATTTTATATTTGAAACGAAAACATATACATAAGTTTTGAGGAAATCTTTTGCTCAATGATATGAACTCTAGATCAGTGGTTCCAAAGCCCGTGATGGAAGTTTAACTGATCTACAATGGATGCATTTATCTTTCTATAAAACTAGGCATTATTCTATTTTTTAATAGAATAGATTATATTTATCATAATTCACTGGGTATTCCTACATTGGTTCTCAATATTTTTAAAAATATTAATTAATCTCCGAAATGTGCACTTTTAGACCATTGGTGTAAATGCTGTTTCATAATTGGCGCTTATCCAAACTTCGTGAAACGCTTGTAGTAATACAAAGTTGGTCACCATTAATCCGGCTTTCTAGCTAATCCGGTATAGCCTGGCTAGCGCAATTTCCATTTTTTTCTGGATTGCCATTACACCAATTTTTAATCAATTTGTATTAGCGCACGTTCTCTGCATTTATTAATATTTAGTTCTTAAAATGTCGTTAATTTTATATTTTTCTTTATTGTAAGATTATGGATAATCTTTGATGGTTAATGATGGTAATGTAGAGATTTTTAAGCAGATCTTCAGTATTCCGACAAACATCACTCCTATGAATTACTAAAGATATATGAATTATTGACTGTCAGTCGACATTTAAAAACAAAATCAATATTCTTCCATGAATAAACAGTTTTCAGATTTTATTTAAGTAATCTTAACCTTTTCTTAATTAGTGTAAAAAAACCAAAATAAAACCGTGATAAGATATAATAATTTTTAAATATTTAGGGTAATCCTGAAATGTTATATCTAATATCTAAAAGATGGAACTATATGGCTGTCATGAGATATCATGAAACCCACATTGGGTTTCTATTCCATCTCATAGTACTTTTTTTACCCTATCAAGTCATAATAGCATCTGTAAAGTCCCTTACTATGCATCGGAGAGGAGAATAGGGAATAACTATTATTGAAGCGAATGCCACCAACTTTCTATTACAGTAAAACCTCTCAAATCCGGCTTAATGTGGCGCCCAGTAGGCCAGATTACAGAAAAGCCGGACTACCGAGTGTGTTCTTAAAAATAACTCAATAGGTTAATTTTTGTGCAGACAATGCCAGGTTTAATTAATTGAACCCCATTTTCATAATTTTGCACTCAAATGTTTATTAAAAACAATACAAATGTGCTTTTTCCGACACCAAGCTCTAGTAATATTTATTTTGGAGATTCCCCTGAATCCAATCTCTTTAACGCATTAAGCTTCTCTTCCATTGTGACAAAGTTTTTCTTTCTTTTTTCACTCATAATGAATACGCGCGGATAAGGAAACAAAATAGGGAAACGAATTTAGTTATTAAAAAAAAATGTTTTCCTCAGGACCAGGCCGGATTACCGAGGGTCGGATTTGAGAGGTTTTACTATATAGATTTGTGTTTTTTCTCTGAAAATATTCTGAATTACTTAATCTACAATTATGGAAAGGTTCCTAAAAATGAATAGCCACAAATATGAACAATTGAGTCCTATCTCCATCAGCCAACCAGAGAACTTAACTAACAAATAATAGAATAAGTTTATTCCCAAAAAAGGTTGAAAATCAATTGGAAATCAAAGTGCATGTTCATGATCTCTGATCAAAATATCTAAACTAATTGTCCTGGAAGCAGAAATTTTAGAGGTTCGTTTAGGTTACTGTAAGCAAAATTCCTATTAATTTTTGTACAAATCCGACCTTATATAAAACAACTATTACATAGTCAGCATAACAATAACCTACATGATATCTTCGATAATAATGCAATATATAATCAGATACAGGAAGATAACGCATAATTTAAAAGAGCTAATATCTGCATTCACTGAAAGTAACAAAAAAAATCATATTTAAAACTGGTCGAGTCCAAGAAAGAAACTAAATGGACAACGTTCTACAATTTCTACAGTTGAATGTTTCTATAGTTGCTGCATTAGGAGATCAGGGCTTTCATTGAAACTGCAGCTCAGTTTTCGAATATTTATTTACTTAAGGTAGTATCCAAGTGAGTAAGGCGGTCTGAAGATCCAGGTTCTATTCCCGACCCCGGCTTAGATCAGGAATTTATCCACGCTGAAATGTCCTCCAGTCAGATCCTAGGGTTCACGCAGCCTTCTGAACAATTGGTACCGGGTTTGTTTCTTCGGCATTAAAGGCGGATGGACGTCTGATTGATCATTCGACTTAAACTTGGACCCTTTGGTCAGGAAATGCCGGGAGCCTTGCTCTCTCGACCGCAATGGCCTGTACTGAGAATAGTTTATTATTATTTATTTAATCTGGACATTCCCTGTTTTCTTATGAATATTCAGTTATTCTTTTTTTTATTCCTTTTATTCTTTTTTAATGGTATTCAATCTTTTATGCATCTTTTCTTGAGGAAAATTTTGAAAATACAAAGTTGATAAAGCGCAGTTTTACCAGAAAGAAAAGTAATAATTGAAGCTTATTCTGATTACTTCCTGGTTAATCAATTCAATCCTTTAAAACAGTGCTAAAAATTACGAAAACTAAAATATTACAATAAATAATAGTAATTATTCGTCTTCACATTCCTGTTTTCTTAGGGTGATGAGAAATGGAAAGTAATCATTGGATTTGGAGAAGAACAAGTTACTTCTGCTATGGTGCCATTTGCCAACACCTATGGTATTCCTGTCATAGGACCAAGAAATTACAGATTTCCTCTCGACGACGACGACGACAAAGTAAGTTTATAGTTATATTGCTATATAATAGTTTAGCATTAGAACAATTGCTTAAGAAGTATCGTTGATTGTCGACGTCATACTTTTAATAATTGTTTACTCGTGCTTGGATGTCCTTTCTTTGGTAGTGCAGCGAATCCAAACTGCAACAATAATGTATTTTATCAAAAGGAGAATTTTAATTTAATCGTGAATTTGAATAGTTGTAGTGCTGGGATCAGTACCTTTCAGTACAATCGGTCGGCAGCAATAAGAACTTATGGTGTATTATGTTTGCAATGCTGTAATTTAAGTTAAGGTGCTTGAACATGCTGTACCAAGCTCTGTACTAGCTTTTCCTTACGTTATGTTGAGAAATAATCAAGGTATCAAGGGAAATAATTAACGCATAGAACACAACCTTCGCTACTGCATAGTTGTTATAGGTCAGATTAAGCTAAAGTTCTAAAAAAAAAAAAAGAATTAGATGAGCTTATTTTGTAATAATTAGCTAATTTAATCCAATTTAGTTAATCTTTAGCAGAAAAACGGTAGCCAGTTCTAGAGAATTTCATATTTAAGTTTATCAATTTAAGCCTAATGTTTTGTATTTCTACAAAAGTATTACTGTACTAGAAGAGATTTGTGGTCGGTTCGCACCGAAGTGCGAGCTTCGTTGCCGAAGCATCCGTGCTCCAGGGAGCGCTAGTGTTCCCAAGACGGCGAACCCCTAGCAGACTCCCTAGAATTACAAGGGAAAGATACTGGGGTGGTTTCCCGTGGCCTTCCCCAGGACGCCATTAAGGAATGACGTCAGACCGAAGAGAAAGTGAAGAAGAGGCTACAACACAGGAAAGGAAATTTTTGAAACATCCATGCTCGCTACCGGGATTTGAACCCGGGAGCTGGCACATTGATCTCACGACAGACCGACGCCTGAGACCGCTCGACCACACCAGCGCGGCACTAGAAGAGATAGAAAATCTGAAATCAGTAAATTAAAGTGATCATATGTAGAAGCCCTCGGAGACAGTGACGGAGAATGAGTATCTCTATCCACTTTTATGTCTTATATTTAAGCGCGAATCCAGGGCGGGTGAGTTAAATCTTTAATAATATCAGAACATGACATTAAGTTTACGATTTGTTGAATAGCTGTTTCAGGCTCTGACCAGTCAGAGATGATCAGCAGTAAAAACGGTGATGTAATCAGAAGCAGTAATCAGAAAAGATTAGGAAAAAAAAAATTGTGAACCTAAATATGGTCTAACTTCTCACCAACGAAGCAAAATGTAAATTAATAGAAGAGGAAAAAGTTCATTTGCATTTTTAAAGCTTAGCCAAGATGATCTTTAAAACTCATTTGAAAATAAAAAGTGTTTAAATAATGGAATTTAAGGTGGGTTAGAACATTTTACATTAAAAGAAAACAAGAACGCACTTAACAAAACAAAACAAAAATGCAGAGATATTTTTGATATTTCTACTGAGAATCGGAGACATTACAGAATTGGTGCGTTTTGTTTAGTTATATGCGTTTTTGTTTTCTTTTAATATAAAAAGTGTACTTAATTATCAACTCAAACAGTAACGTGCCCAGGAATTTAAAATTAACAGTGGTTGTATTAATAATAATTAATAATAATCTCGGTATTAATAATAAAAATCCATCCTTTCTTTTTATTCTGATCTTGAGACTGAGGTTTTCAAAAAAACTATGTGTCTCCAACCAAAAATAAAAGCCCAGAATCTTGATTTCTTCGTATTTGTAATGGAAGATGGGGGGAGCGGTTAGGGCACGAATAGTTATAACCCCTCCCTCGGCATGTCAGTGATTTAGGAATTAATGAAGGTGGTTTAAATGATTTTTCATTATTTTTCTTGATATTATAGTTATTTATAATAAATATAAATGAATTCCTTTCTTCTTTTAGGAAATGTACACAGCAATGGGATGGGATGAAAATAAACTGTACGACATTATTAGCCGAATGTTCCTTGCTAGGAATTGGAATAGAATCGTAAGAATTATATTTTATCCATATTAGGATATATTTTAAAGAAGTTTTATTTATTTTATTTTATTTTATTTTATTTATTTTATTTTATTTTATTTTATTTTATTTTATTTGTCCAGTTATTATATTTAATGTTAGTATATTAGCCAAAAATAAAATTTGAAATAAAACAAGAACTTCCTGACATCACTTGAAGCCTGATGTCTTTCAAGATGAAACTTTTCATTTTCTGAGAAAAGTAATTATATCCGCTTTATTTATTTAAATTGCTTAATTTCGATTGCTTTTAATTAAAGCTCGTGCTTTATTTATTTAAA
>JAFIDM010000002.1:5674657-5689519 GCA_023159025.1 Thereuonema tuberculata
CTATTACAATACATTAGTAAGCTATTACAATACATTAGTAAGCTATTGCAAATTGTCGATGAAGCAAATATAATTGAATGAGCATTAGAAATTGAACATGTTCAATTTGTTCGTTCATTTATTTGCTTGTATGGACATCACCATGAAGCGGTGGAAGGACTTTCATAAAATTTGTTACGTAGCATATCTATGACCAACTTAGAATAGAGACCCAGTTATCTTTTCTCCACCCCTTATAAATGGATCCTAAAATCCCTCCTAAACCAACTGAACTGATTTCTTCCCAATTCGATACAACGCTTATTTACGGCCCAACTCAAGAGAGTGTAGGATTAATTTTGGTTTCCACCCTCTTCTAAGTCATCAAAAGTGATCCTCCACCGTGGGACGCTCAGTCACTGTGCGATGAACACTTGAGGATCAAACTTAATTTTCAAAGTAATTTCGAAATGAGATTTGTTTTGGGATGTGTTTAGCTCTCCAACTACTGATGGCTTTAGGATAAGAAGCATTGGAAATTCTTAATTTGCTGTAACGGAATTCCGCTATAGAATTAAGCAATATATAACTACAGAAATATAATCAAATCAGATGCCTTTGAACCATTGTTGAGTGATTAGCAATGACGCTGACATATGCCTTCTTTTCATTAGGTCGCAACTATGAATATTATTGATAATTCATTGTTGAGTGATCTAACATAGAAAAATTATGCAACAATATAATTCTTAGTCACCTAAAAAAGTCAGTCAGCTGAGGTGGTCTGTAGTTTGACATAAACCATTTGAAGTGGTTATCAATCCTTCAATAAGTGAAAAACTCGAAAGTAGAGTTTAGAGTTTAAGGGAGGACTTCATTTAATTCGAAGCTTTCTAACAGTCCTTACAATTAGGAAATTTTTGTAACTTGGTTATTATTGTACCACAGCTCTACCTTAGTATAACAAATGCTATATTTCTTTTCCCTTAGGAAAGACCTAAGTGTACCGAAATGATGCAAGGATTTATGATTATTGGAGGCATTAACGATCTTGATTACACCTCCTTATTGTGGCAACGTGTCCATCTTGCGTTTTTCTTTAATCCCGATGCATATAAATCAAAAGTTGTTCCAAGAGCTTATGATTTTCAGGTAAAACTAACATTAGTCAGATTATGGATTTGAGTCCTTTGTAAATTCATTATGTGATTTTAAATAGCAGGACTTTTAATTAATTTGTATGGTCAGGAACGTGAATTATTTTTTTTTAGGAAGATGAAGCATCAAAAAATAGACAAATGTGCATAGGCATTGAATGGGTTTCCATATAATTTTTTTCAACGAATAATAAACAAACAAGAACATAGAACAAAGATAAAGAACATTGTTAAAACTATAGAATAAAGGCAAAGAATATTGCTTAAGATATAGAAGAAAAATGCAGGTCATTGCTGAGGACTTAGAACAAAGACACAGGATATTTAGGATATTAAACATAAGTATAAAGCACTGCTTAAGACCGAACAATGATGTAGGACATGTCTTTGTTCTATGTTCTAAGTCATGTCCTACACGTTGGTTCTTTGTCAGTAACAATTTTCTATAACTTTGTTTAATATTGTAAATATCATGTCTTTGTTCTATATTCTAAGAACAAAGTTGAAGGACATTGCTTAGAACGTAGAACAAAGGTATATGATATTTACTTTATATAGATCAAAGAAGCAGAGCAATGTAAAATAATGAAATGGAATGGAGGGAATGGGGGGTGAATGATAGGTAAGGTCAGGAGTAGCCGACGGAGGTTTAGTTCTTATCTGGACGGATCCTAGGTCCCCCCCCCATCTCGTGAAGAATGAGGGTTATTATTTTTCCCGGCGTTTAAAGGCGGGTGGATTGGGGGTGACCATCCGACCATAACTTACTCTAGTTGGAGTGGATGCCTTACTTACTGCGACCAGCAGTGCCACAAAGACTGGAAGAGGGATACTTTTAACTTTTTAAATTAAGAAATGAGGCAATTAACATTTCCAGATCGTTATGTTGACAATACTTTAGCTCAATAATATCAAACTCAATTACACTTGAAAAGTTTGATGTAACTGCAATAATCCTGCAGAAGGCTTATTGTAAACCTGCAGCTAAAGATAGTACTGAAGAATTAGTCTAAGGTTGGACGTCTCTTCATAATTATCCGAGTTAACAAAAAATAAGGGTTGGGAAGAAACCCGTTAAAATGCAATTTAAAGTTGAAATACACAGGTCGGAAATTCTATAAGGTTCAATTAAAAACTATGTTTTAGAAATGAGTAATTTTAATCCAGGTTCTTATAAGAAACAACTCTGCATACAGATTTTGCTATATCAAACAACCAAGTACATAAGGAATGAGTTCGCATTCAATTCCAAAGCTTTATTTCCAAAAAAGTAAAATTCTTTTAACAACAAGTTTAACGTGCGAAAATAATCCGTATTAATATCACAATAAAAAAACATACACGCCTATAAATACAGATTCATGGATTTGTTTTTAGTGTTTTCGATACGCGAGTCCAGAACAGCTATTACACGTTTCCAAACCATCATCAGCTGGGTTCGCCCAGTATCTAACAGCTCAGTGATCGCAAGAAACATATAAAGCAAACAAAAGTTAACAAGGAATCAGTGATTCCTTATTTGTGTGCGTCTATGTTTTTCATTATGAAATAAAATTCTTATTTCTAGTTCCTGCTGTTTACTTTTGTTCTTTATTCTTATTTATAATTCTATGTTATATCCAATTCTTATCTTTCTTCTTATATACACTTGTCTTTGAATTAAAAAAGAAATTGATAAAAAAATCAACAATTTTCAATGAGAAAACAGATATTGAGAAAGTAACAAATAAAAGTCTTTTAAAAGTATTACCTTACCATACCACAATTCCAACGTTGACACAACAGTCTTTTTTGAAGTGACGATATTAACTGCTAGTCCCGTGCTCATCTGTGAATACTAAAAGTGTGAATATTAGGCCATAGGATCTGGCCATTAAAATACAAGGACTATTGATATAAAAACTGCCTTTATCTTGTACATAAAACTATAGCGTCCTTTTTATCTTTCGTTTTCGGCCAATTCCAAGAAGTAACCACAGAAGTCGTATTTTCACACACCTGAGTCATAAGCAGTCCAATAAAGTAGTCTATGACTGATGTCTGTCTCACTTGTAGTTTGGAATACAAAGGTGATTGCCAGACGGACGGACAGAATAAATTTAAATTAAGCTCCCACTTTCCCTCTTCCCATTTTCCTGTACGTTGTCGCTAAAGAAAAGGTAAAATCGATGTCGATCAAAGATTGTCACCTTTTCAAAAATTGGTAGGTTTTGAAAAGAAAGAGCCCTTCCGGCTTCATTTTTCCTCAGTCTATTGATTGGTAATCCTTCTCAATGAATAGACTGAGAAGGATCATCAATCCGAAGGCTGGAATTCAGTGATTTATAATGCATCACATTCAGTACAGTTTATTTCCATTGACTGTTCAAATCTAGTCGTTTGTCAAAACAACGAACACACGGAATCATTGATTAAATTGTCATCATTTCGTTGTTTCGTAAGATGATATTTTACTTTTATTCAAATGCACTAAGATTTGCACTATTTATTACTTCTGTATCATATTGTAAGAAATAATGGAAAGTTCTAAAAATTGGGTTATTATTTATTGATAAAAGTGTTTGGTTAAGTCTTATTTTCTGACATTTTGTGTCAAATCAGAATTTAACTGTTAACCTTTGCAGTCCTATCTCAGTAAGTTATCGCGAGTTTAATTTCTATAGTCAGACAAAATACACTCACTTCCAAAAGTTAAGCACGAGAGGAAAAATGTTATTTCCGTAAGAGATCTGAATTAAATAAAATGAAATTTGCTGCAAAGGTAGAAGGAAGTATGCAAATTATATAGGTAACAGCCAATCACGGTTTCGCGTCGAGAAATATGCAAAACAGGCAGTCGTATAAGAAGCCGGCGTTGTGAAGGGTTACAGGAGTTACATGTAAGTTGAAAGGGGTTTAGAACATTCGTACGTTTTGTTTTCAAGCTAGACGTGTTTCTATGGCTTCCAGAAGACGAATGGAAAATTCTGAGCGCTGGCGGGCTGTCGGACGCATTGAAGCAGGACAATCTACAACAGATGTTGCTCGTTTCTTCGGCGTTCATCATTCCGTCATTTCACGATTATGGAAACAATTCCAAACCAGCCAATCAGTCCGAAGACCTGTAGCCGGTCGTCCAAGGGTTACGATCCCCGCGGAGGATCGATATATTGCTGATGTAGCCAAACGGAATGAAGATCGACCTCCACACGTGTGCCATCTATGGTAGTAGCGGCCATTGGTAAGACGTTATCTGCCACTACTGTTCGTCGAAGGCTACGCATGAATGGTCTGTACGCCCGGGTACCACGAGTTTGTGTTCCTTTATCCGTGTGTTCCTTTATCCGTCCAATCCAGAGGAGCACGATTACAGTGGTGCCGTCAGCATGTGAATTGGACTATGTCTGATTGGGGTAATGTTATGTTCACAGATGAGTCCAGATTTGCCCTACAACCCGATGATAAGCGTGTAAGGGTGTGGAGGGAACAAGGCACACGCAATCGGCCCCAGAACATCACCGAACATCACGCATTCCACGGTGGAAGCATCATGGTCTGGGCAGGGATTTCATTGGGATATCGCACCGACCTGCGTATCTACTGGCGAGGTTCTGTGACGGCTATACGGTATCGAGATGAAGTCCTAGACCCCATTGTGAAACTGTACGCTGCAGCAGTTGGTCCTTCTTTCGTTTTAATGGACGATAATGCGCGTCCCCATAGAGCTGCCATCGTTGACGACTTTCAGGAGAGTGAGGGGATTGCGCGTATGCGAGTGGTCGGCTTACTGCCGGACCTTAATCCAATTGAAAATCTTTGGGATGCCCTCGGCCGTGCCGTATGTCGACGTTTCCCACCTCCAGCCACTCTCAGAGCTTCAGAAACTGTCCTACAGGAGGAATGGCGATTACTGAACTATGCGGTGGTTGATCACCTCGTAACAAGCATGATCACACGCTGTAAACTTTGTATGCAGGTGAGGGGTGCTCACATATCCTATTAATGTCGGTTTTTATTGTTTGTTTTGACTTTAAACATCATTTTGTTAATGACGCAAATCTGACGTTATCTTATAATTTATGAAAATTCAATATTTTGTTTATCTCTGTATGTAATTCTTTGTTTTGTTTCATGAATAAACATAGAGCTTCTTACTTACAGCATTTCATGTCAATCAAAGCAGTACTTGTCCTGTTTTTCGCATTTTACCGCTCCGTGCTTAACTTTTGGAAGTGAGTGTACATCATAGAATGCATCATAGAATACATTTTAAAATACATCATAGAATATATCATAGATTACATCATAGATAGAATACATTATAGAACACATCGAAGAAGGTGATTAATGGCTGTTTTTATTTATTATTTATAACTTGAGAATTCAACTTGTACTCATTTTATGATTCTATTGCAAGAACACGTCCTGTTTTCTTTTTAGATCCGTCATTAAATCAAAACTTTATTTCCAAACTTTATTTTTTATTAATTTTATTTTTAAAAATTTAGTTTGTACTTGAATATTTGCAGATACGATCTGAACAATTTGTCTTAAGCATGAGTTCAATTGTTAAAAGAGAACTCTTTGCACATTCCCTAAAAAGTTCGTTTTGTATCCAACCAGCCTTCAGTGCTTCCGTTACTTTTTTTATATTTTAGAAAATAAGTTTTGATATAGAATAAAGTATTGTTATTTATTTATTATTTTAGCTTGCGTCCACTTATGCCAGAGGGTACGACGCTGTGGTGTTGATAGCTAATGCTCTAAAAAATATAGTAATAAAAGAGAAGGAGACCTCGCTGAAAGACTTTCTTCTAAATACAGAAAGCAGAAAGCTGTCAGAATATCTAAATACGGTAAGTTGGCAACAGCATGCAACATCTAGAATAAGAGCGTCTTCTTAGAATAAGTTAAAATAGGGTGACCAGATTTTCAAAATGAAAATACGGGACACATTAAAATAGCGACAATTTATTAATATTTATGTTACCGCTAAAGTGCAGAAATCAGTCATTCTGCAGATTATCCGTTAAAGTGCGGAAAATTGTTTCATTTCTTACATTACCTAGGTAATCTGCAAATTAACTAGATAATCTGCACATTACCTATTAGGCCAGTGTTTCCCAACCTTTTTTGTGCTGTACCCCACCTAAAGTATCTAAAGTATGCTACGCCCCACCAAATTAGGTATAACTTTCAAAAAGAAAAAAAGAAAAAAAAAAACTTTTTTTACTTTTAGTGTTGTAAAAACAACATTGCTTCATTTTCGAATTGCTCCCTCAACAATCAAATCGCCCCCCTGTGGGGCGTGAGCCCCACGTTGGGAAACAGGGTACTAGGCACTCGTTAAAGTGAAAATAAGATCTTTGCTGGATCATCAATCATAGAAAAAATCAAACGGTTTAAATTATTATTACGATTACTAGCCGGGTACCGTCGCTTCGCTCTTGAACCCTTGCGTATACAGCATTAAAAAAAAAAAACAACTTTATTTATTTAGCAAATTAATATTGAGATCGGAGAATGTACAACTTTCCAGCCCGTTGTGCCCTTCTCCACTTAACTCAGGTGTATTGCGGGTTGGCGCCACACACCTGGGGTTGCCGCCATACACTTCATCGTCAGTTTGCCAGATTATTCCCTATCCCGAATTTCGAAAAATCCGGCCTTATTCCTTGTCTACATCATAAAGGAAACCTCTATGCAAAATTTCAGCTTTCTAGATCCAAGGGTTTGGGGTGGGCGTTGATGAGTCAGTGAGTGAGTCAGGACTTTTCTTTTTATATATGTAGATTTTCGTGAATTTTGTTTTGTTAACATCATTGATTAGTTCTTTATAGATTATATTTGGATGTGTTATTTTCTCATTTTCAATTGTTATCCGATTCGTTCTTTACATAATTATTATTCCTGGTGTATTGATGTCATGTTTATTTATGAAAATATGATCTATATTTGTTTTCGTATTTCCATGAATTGTACAGTTTCTTGTTGTTCCGTGAAGACGATTTTTGAAACCATTATTGCACTTAAGTTTTACTTATTTCTATACTACATTGTTTTTATTCATTTTGAAATTATCTATATTTACGTCGCCAATCAGTATAGTTGGACAGTTGTTTAATATATTTTCATTTTTTATGAATAGATTCTCTATTTTAGTAACATTTTAGTAATTTGTAATTTAGCATTTTGCTTACAGAATGACAGACAGAATAACGTTTTATAATATACGTTTTTATAATATATAATAATAATAATAGCCGGGTACCGTCGCTTCGCTCCGGAACCCTTGCATATATAGCATTCAAAAAAAAAACTTTATTTATTTAGCAAATTAATGCTGCGATCGTCGGAGAATACTTAACTTCCCAGCCCGTTGTGGCTTCTCCGAATAACTCGGATGTATTGCGGGTCGGCATCACACACACCGAAAATTCACATTTTTGCATGTATCTTGCAAACGCTGAGGCGTTTGTGAATAAGTGATATATCGTTCGATAGAACTTTCAAATACCAACATTTTCTCAATATAACGTTCTCTTCCATCTTTTATACTTTTCGTTTAAATTGAGAAAAAGTCAAAATTTGACCCTTTAAAAGGCGCCATCTTGGAAACCAAAAACTTTTTTCGAAGATTTTTGTAGCATTTTGTTTGTCTTAAAAAGATCTATATTTTATCCATTTACATGACCACTCTATCTCTTATAGTTTGGTCACAAAATTGGAAAAACGTAGTCTTATGACAGACAAAATAACGCTTTTATAATAGGATATCTAAAGAATCAAGTTAATACAATCAAATAATCAACAAATTAGTTGATAGAATCAATCATGAATCAATTAAAAAACTTTAATAGAAAGAACCAAACGGTTTAAAATAGTATTACAATTAAGGAAATGAACTTGCAATACATATAAAAAAATTATGCTTACTTATTTGTGCAATCTAAAGATTGGTGACACTTTGAATTACATAGCAATTGGTTATTGCGACAAGCACACCTATTTGTGGTACATTTAGATTTGCAGTCACCTTTTCTGAAATCCTGCCCAGTACCAAGGGATTGTTTTATTGCTGCTTGACGTAAAGATATTTCTACAGCAGGGACATCTTCTTACATTAAAAATCTCTCTTCGCAAACACTGAATTCAGATTTGGCGTACAATTGTTTTAAAATACCCATTTTAGTACCAAGTTTATAAAGCCATCCTCTGTTTTACTAAGAATCACAGCTAAAATCGAGTGGGCATCAGTTTTTGCTCTGTCTACGTCGGGTACTTTAATTCTCACAGTGACACCTTCATCGACATTTGCGTGCTTTGCATTAGAAACTGCTAACATTTTCTTTGCTTGCTTTTCTAAACCTTTCTTGACTTCATCACGCTGTATTTTCTGATCCATATTCGTTTTACAGATGTTGTACAATACATTCTTACTATACCCTTCCTCTTTAGGATCTATTTCACCACAAATTACGTGAAGAAACATATCACACGATTTACACTTGTAAGCACCTGATGCTGCTTTTGAGCAAACAATACAGACCATGTCTTGTATAGTCCTCTTTACAGGCTCTGTATGAAACTGATGGCGATTCTGCTGAAGTTGAGGGTAACTCAGTGATGACTTCTTCAACATGCAGTGGTGATTCCTTGGAGGTGCAGGGTAACTGAATATTCTTCATAACTGTATCCTCAATCAACGATGCAGAAGGCAGTTTAAGATTACTATTAATAAATTCTTGTATTTCTATAGGTGATTCTGTAGAGGCAGGGGATACCGGAATGTCCTCTTGAGTAAGATATGATTGTGATCTAATAATCATAGTCTCTTGTGAATCTCCTAATTTTTCAAGATCATCTTCAGTATTTATCAAATGTAATACACTTTGTGGTATAATAGAAGAAGACAATTCCACTTTTTCGGGACAACCGAACATGGCCTCGTATGGACTTCTTTTAATTGCAGAATGATATGCACGATTCTTCATGAATTGTACAAATCGTACGCCCTCACTCCACTTGTTAGTTTGGTTATCAGCCATAAAAGTAGTGAGCATGTTTTCAATGTCTTGATTCGCTCGTTCTACACTTCCTTGACTTTGGCTGTGTCTAGGTTTGTCATTAACCATTTTGATTTCTGGCCACAACTTTGTTACACTTTCTAAGATTTTATTACAAAATTCGCGTCCGTTATCAGAATGCAAAATACTTAGAGCGTCAAAAAGGAGAAAAATATCAAGCAAGTTATAGGCTACTTCATCCGCCTGTTTTGATGTGAGTGGCTTCAATACAACAAATTTTGTCAAGTGGTTTTGGTATACGAGAAGAAACTTAAACTTTCCATCTGGTTGAGATTGTCAATCGTTGAGATCCACCTGGCATCTGCTATTGAAATGCGATGAAATAATCGGCTTTACAACAATCTCTTTTTTCGCACTTTTTTTTGTTGACAAGGATCGCATAAATCCAAAAACATTTTTATTTGTGCTTGGGTTATGTTTTTATAAACTGTATTTAATTGCTTGATCATTCTATCTCTTCCACCGTGGCCAATTGACAAATTAGTAGAATATATTATGTCAAACAATTCTTCGGCATGGACAAACTTTTTCACACTTTCTCGCGTATCTGACAACGGCTCAATTGAAAACTTTTATTCGCTTTACATCTTCAATTATGGAATCATACTTTCGTTTTGTCATGGAGTTAAATTTTTCTGCTTTAAAAAAATCACGACACAAATTCACGCAGTAACAGCCGACGCAAATTATGAGAAATAAAAACAACCCGAGGGAGAAGGTGTAGGGAAAAGAAATGAGAGAAACAAAATTTTGAACTTTAACGATATGGAAGCCGTTAATGTGCACATTACCTAGATAAAGTGCGGAAAACTCTTGATTCCGCATATTATCGGAGCAAATCAGTTTAAGTGCAGATTATCTAGGTAATGTCCACATTAACGGCTTTTGAGCTTTAACGGTAACATTTATATTACTTACTTAATTGGATGTACTTGCAAATATGAAACAGCTTCTGACAAGGGAAATTCCTGACCTTGAATGTTGAGAACAGCATGAAAATGTGCTTAGAATATAAATCGCTCATGCCAAGAACAGTGGTATGAGTCATTCTCATGAAAAACTGCACCACGAGAGCCATTTGAATGATCATCTATTGACGGTCCAGGAGAGGAACTTTGGTAACGCGAAGAAACAAAATATCGATATAATAGGACCAAAAAAACACACACATTTCAATGTCATGACTATATTGCTATTTTTCCCTCTGCTTACGCCCGTCTTGTACTTATTTCCCGTCTGTTACTGCTAACGGCTCTTCCTGTCCTTCAAAATCACTATACCTATCCAGGGTATTTTCATGCATTTCTGCGTCATCCCCGTTGTATTTCTGAATTATTATGCTACATAACATATTGGCAAACTCCATATCCTCTGAATACGTTTCCATATTCAGCACGACACAACTTTGCTTCTAACATTTTGACAACGTTCATGGGATTAATTCGCCTATGTTCCGATGTACACTGTTTACACTCTAACCCACAACCGAACACTCCAAAAGACGGCCTCCTACTGCGGGTATACTATTATACCTGCAATTTAGATACAATTGCAGATATATATAATAGTATATCTACAACTTGATACTATTGTTGCAGTTATTACTATTACTACAACAATAGTAATAGTTGTAGTAATACAACAATTACTATATATTGTTGTATATATTGGCAAACGTAACGCTGGACTACGACCTCTGGCGGCGAAAAAAAACAAATGCTTATGGGTGATCAGAGACTCGAAAGTCAATTGATTTGCTATGCAGGAATCAATACATCTCGTTGTTTCTTACGAATTTATAAGTCAAATCTTTTTTTTTTTTTTGGAATATTTTATGAATTTCTGATTCCCAAGAAGAGTATATACCTCCAGGAAGTAATCCATAAGCCATTTCCTAAAGAAAATTGAAGCGAAATCGAAGTATTAGCGGCGTATGATTACAATGACTACAGAGAAGAAGCAGATTAAATGTCTTATTATTTTATATAGATAAAAAAGATAGCTTATTTCATTAATCTATATATAAAATTACTAAATGATAGAAATTCCTTTTCTAGTGTGATCGAAAAAGAACCATAATGATTCGTTTGGATGCCTTCGCACTCTTTTGTAGTTAAAACAAGCTTGTTTGAAATGCAAAGAAATGCATTTGCTTTTAGTCCAGTCGCCATACACTTTTTATCTCGGAAAAATTCCGAATTTAACGAAACTTTGGGATGTTCTTTGTTGGTGTCCGGTAGTACTACACCCAATTTTCCGAACAAAAAAAAACCCTGTAGAAACTTAAGGGGGGACGAAAAACCGCAAAATTTTTGCACTTTTCTCAGTTTCTTCAAAATATTTCGAAAACGGTTGATTTTAGCGGAAAACTTTAAAATAGTAATTTGTAGAGGATTAAATTTCCTTCAATTTTTATTTCCTTCAATTTTTATTAGTCAAACTTATTTTTTGACCCCATAGGTATCGAGATACAGGGCTTCGAAAGAGTGCAAAATTTCTCAAAATCGTAAAAAAAATGTTAAAAAGGCTTGTTTTTGCTATGTAGTTTCCGTTTTGCAACATATTTAATGGAGTTATGATATCTACTTTCATTTTCATACGTTGAACTCTTCCCCCCTCACAACCACCACTACCTCCTCCTCTATAGGATGTTCATGCTATACTGTTACGGACTATATCGTTATTCATTAGTCCTAACAAATATTATTTTATTTTATGTTTAGTATTTTATTTCTTTTTTTTTTATTGACTTGTGTTTAGTCAGATTTTGTAAACCTGAAAATTTTTGGACCACCACTACCTCCTCTGTAGGATGCTCATACTATACAGTGTACATGTAAGGTTTGAAAGAACAAATAACCCAATTCGTCTTTAAGTTGGGGATTTTTATATGTAGTTTATTGTAATGATTCTTATTGTCTAATGTGTACAGTAAATTCCTATAATAAAACATGAAGCATTAAAACAAAGGAAATTTAATATTTTAGGCATTTGGCACAGGGAGTTTCCTCTTCTCGCTATTCTTCATCGTCAAGCAGTGCGTCCAATACACTTTCTTCTTCACACTCTCCTTCTGCATCTTCCTCAAGGAGATCAGGTTCTGTCGAATTTTCGCAAGCATGCCCCGAGCAGTTCTTGCAAAGGGTGGAGCACCGCAGTCCTGCTTTCTTGCAGCTGCAGGCTACAGTGCTACACCCTTTCTTGCATTTATAAGAGATGATGTTAAGTATGCAGTCTGGGGCTGCATTACGTCCGGTCCTGATGGGGACGATCCCTCGTCTCGTCAGCGACCACCCCCAAACTGACGGTACAATGTCGTTACCCAGCCACGTCTGGACCTGGAGGTAGGTTCGAAAAATATGGTGGGTGGCCGCGTCTTTGGTAGGTGGCAGTTTGGCCAATTGGAATTTAGGTTTGGCGACCGACTTAGTAAAAAGTTATCGGAGGTTGTCAGGGAATCTGTTTCCATGCTCCCCCCATACAGTGCCACCAGAAACTTCTGGCCTGCCTCGGAAATCTGGGAGGAGGTGGCTTCTGGGTCTTTGGACACAGCTGCTAGGTCATCTAGGGAAGTGTTCTTCTCGTAAATTCTGCAAACCTTCTTCTTCTCTTGTCCGAAGGGGGTTGACGTGGTGTCACACCTACTGACTGCATGCAGAAAGAGAATGCCTTGTGTGTCGATCTTGCATGAAGCTGCTCAATATAACAATGATGGGGCATTGCCTCTCCCATTCTTCTCGAAATAGATGTTTTTTGTGTGAACTGGAGGCTAGAGCTATCAGTAACACGAGGAGATCTGCATCTTCACCTGCGATGATAACACTGTCATATTTAGCATCCTTCGATATTGCTGTGTGTACAATCATCACGTCTGCATCTTCAGTAGCCTGTTTCACCTCAATCCCCTTCGCTGTCATTTATGTCATCAGCATTGTGATAAAGTTTCTTTTGTTGGTGTCGTTTGATAAAAACATCTCTAGAGCCATTGTCACTGCAGTTGTTGCTGAAAAAACAAATGTGGTGGATGAGTGCAGTACAGCCCGGCGAGATCTTTCTGCGGCTTTGGTACTTTGATAGGAGGATATCCATCAAATACTGCTGTGGTATTGCACCCAAAGTGTTTTTGCACATAGTCCGCATAAATCTGGAACAGGAGTGTTGTGATCTTACTCCATACAACTTTATGGAGTAGGAACCCTCCATCAATTACTGCATATTTTCTGCAGCCAAAGTTTGCTTCTCCTTGCATAAGGGTGAATAATGCATCATACAATGCTGACTTGCTGCACTTACGCCTTCCTTCTCAGTAAAGAGCGACATACGTGAACAATTCCTTGAGGTCTTCGTGAGACTGCTTGGCAATGCAAACTCGCTGGAACAGAGTCAGAGTCAGTGGATCGAGCAAGATCGACTTTCTTGTCTGCAATTTTCAACGAACAGGAAATGGATGCGAGGGTTTATCACCTTATCCTTTCGTTTCAACTTCACATTTTCAAACGTTTGTCCCACAAGTTTCTTCATATAGATGATACCAATTTCCCGCACAGTTCACATCTTCATGACCGATTTCGCCTATCCTTAAAGACATTATCTCCTTATTCTCAAGGAATGGTGGATGTTCAGAAAAAACCCCGCTTTATCCCTAGTGATACACGAAGGCCTCATATCTATATGTTGTTCAGCAGTGCCTGAAGCTATCTCAGTGAACATCTCTACTTGTTCGCAGATGTGTTGGAGGTATAACGTACTCAAAGTCCCCCTAGAAAGCACACTGTCACTGACCCCATGACAACGCGTCAGCCCTCCATAACTTTTCATTGCCCTCATTAATACCTGTTCAATACTCATGTCAGACCAAATTCCAGACCAAAATTTTTCATTTCGACGAATAGTGAAGTAGCCTTGTGTAGTGAATTTGGGAATATCCCGAGAGTCGATTTTGTCTTGAAGGTTGATCATGTCTTGGTAGTAGAGATGCGCACTTTTAGCATAATTTAAATGACCTGCTGCATGAAAGAAGGGTATCATTTCTTTGACACATTAGAGATGCAGTTTCCAATCACCTATCCGTTCAGCTTTAATGAAATCTTTCATCAGGGTACACATACGGAAGTACTGAATCCATAGGGTTGCAGTGGGCCCTTTCTTTGCAATCGTCCTCAGCATTTCTGTGAATTTGACACTCACTGCATGGAATGCCTCATCCTCACGTGCCCTCATAAGGATGGATCTGTCAGGAAAATTGATCAATCTGTCCAGTGCAGATAAGTCTTCTTCTGTTAAGCTGAGACATTCAAAAATCGAACCAGCCAAGGCAGCATGAGTGAGAATATGCCCTCGAACAGCCCTGGCATATGCATGACCTTACAGTATTTTATCAACACTATTCCCAGCATAAATTGTGCAGAACAGCTCTTTCAACCCACTCCCAGAATATACCCCATCGCACCCATAAATGACATCAAGAGGTGACTCCTCCTAGCCTCACGACGACGATGCTGATTTGTAAATCTGATAATTAGCCAAACCAAGTATTTCTATAATTTTCAGGTTTGCAAAATCTGATAATTATTCAAACCAACATTCCAGAAATTTTCAGATTTGCAAAATCTATCTATCTAGGGTGTTTCAAAAATACACGGCATAATTTCAGGTATGTA
>JAFIDM010000002.1:5704519-5726160 GCA_023159025.1 Thereuonema tuberculata
TTGGGAATTGGTTTTGATAAAAGACCTTATGCTCATACTTTGGCTATTGTGGCACTGCCTAGAAATGCCAAAAGCTATCCACGCAGGTAAGTTATTCATTTTTTGCAATTAAATAGCATCATTTCCTAGGAATATAAGTCTCATAAAAGCAATCAGTCTGTGTCAGGTTAGGAATCTTCTTGTAACTTGGTAGGCATATTTAAGGACTACAGACCTAACTTTTCTATTTGAAATCTTTTCCAGGTGAGTCCTTGTCTCGTGCAACAAAAAATCCTGCAGAAAAGCATTCAAACAGTGCATTTCTATTATCCATTGTTTTAAACAGTGAATATTTAATCATTTTATGTAAGCCAGTAATTTGCGTGTGGTTTCATATGATTGAAATCAACTCGATTTAGAAAACTTATGTACGTAGTTCTGGTTTAATGATTTTTTTTAAGAAAATTTATACTATTTATATTTCTAATTTGAAAATAAATACAGGCTTTACGTTACTATCGTTTCCTCGTCTTTTTTTTTTTTTTTTTTTTAAAAAAGGAAAATTTGAAAAAATAGTCTTTTAAGAAAAGTAGGTTTCAGTTCTTTTGAATTTATTGGAAATTATTAACCCTATTTCTTAGGAAATAGAGGGTAATAATGGCAATTGACAGTCCCTTAATAATTTCTGAACTGAACTGATCATCTTGAAGCTTCGCATGTATGTTTACGGAGGAAAAAATGTTCTAATTTTTGTATTTGAATCTATTCTTAGTACAGAAATTTCCCTGTGAATACGAAAAAAATTGCCATAATAATAGAAGCGCTACATTGATTTTTTATTAATTGTCATGCTAATTGCTTTGATATGATTAAAATTAATCTAATTGAATTTAGATATTTAAATATGAAATGTGAATTTAATTTTTTTTTTTTTTAGAAAACGAAAAATTGTACTGTTTTGATGAACAAAAGCAATCTTTTCGTTTGTTTTGCCTTTTTTTAAAAAAAACATAAGGAACATAGGTTTGAAGTTGTTAAGGAACCTTGTTTTAATAAAACGATAAGTTTTAAGAAATTTTAAATTAAGATTGCATCTAATTTGAATTTGATGTATCTTTTCCTTACATTGACATATCTCCATAACTTCCCATTTATTACTATTGGTGGGTTGCTATCAAGATCTTTAAAAAACCTAGAATGAAACAACTGCACAGAAGAAATGGTGGAATGACAGCAGCATTTCCACTCCTCTTGAAGACCTCTTTCCATAATGCAGGAAGATTGTCACTCACTCAATGCACATTGATAGAATCAGCGGTTTTTGAGCCGAATCTGTGTAGATACAATGTTGATATCTGTGGACGATATAAGGTTCTAAGCTTTTCTGTTCCGAATATTCCTTCAACCACGCACAAAGTTAACTGCCTTGTATGACAATAATCTTCCGCAATCTGGAACCCTCTTAAAAAAAATATAACTTATATTGACGGAATTACTCTTATTCTAAGTACTTCTGAACTGCTGAATAGATCTTGTGAAACTTAACTTGGATATTTACATGTAAGAGATGATGTATTTACATTTTTTTTCAGTGTGGGTGCTATTCCAGAAATTTCCATGAGAATTTGTCTAAACATCATACAATGATGGAACTATTTTTTCTGGTATTTTTGCTTTCGGTGGACAGTGATTTGCTACAGTCCTTTAGGTAAATTCCTTCAAAGTGTCACCATTTCTCCACTGTGGAGTTAAAAATGGCCCGTGGATGTGAATTACCAGAAGAATTTGCAGATAAAAGGTAAAATGGAGATAAGAGTCTGTGATGGGATAGGGAATATAGGAGTAGATGGCAAGAAGCTGATGGCTTGATTGATTGGAAAGCGCCTTGGATACACCCTACTAGGACCGCAGCTTCAAGGCCTGTTGTTCAAAACCTGTTAATTAACTATGATCATAGACAGCCAAAAGGAGAGATAGAGAAGAAGACTGGAAACATCCACGCCTATCCAAGGATTCGAATCCAGATTCAGGCATATCAGTTAAGTTACTAAGTCACGAGGAATAAAATGAAGTAAGTATCTTAAAAATTAACGTCTTAAAAACATCAGTTTTCAAATCTACAATGGCCTCATTAAATTGTAGTTTAGAAAAGTCATTCTATCATTCAATGAAAGCAATATTATGTTTCCTTGAAAAACACATAAGAAGTTTAAAAGTAAATTCAAAAAAGTTATTCTGTATAGAAATAAACCCTTATTTAATTTTCGTTTTTCTAATTTTTATTGTAGATATAAGTCTTATGTGGGTATCATAGACGACGATCTCCAAGTAGTTGAAGACGGTGGCGAAGAGGAAACATTTTATAAAGAGGCTGTGGTAATGGCGTTTGACTGTGGCACAGGATGTGGAGGCAACACTACAGATAGAATTCACTTCGATAATGGCGATTGTGTGGCTCAAGACAAATGCATGTTAGTCTACTTGAAGTTTTATTATTTTTTTAAGAAATTAGAAATGGAAAATAAACAAAACTGTTGAATCTTCACATTTTCATTGGGTTTCTATTACAAGTTACTTTTGGAACAAAGCTTTATAGTTGTAGATATTTATAAATAATGTCTTAAGGAAGCTTATTAAAGAGCTTATAGAAAGGAGAAGGAAATCTGCCATTTCACTTAGTTAGTTTGGTATTTATATTATTGTAAAAGTTGGAAAGAAATCGTTAATAAAGGATTCAAAACCATCTTTTTATCTTTCTTGATATTGTAATAAAATGAAATAATTTGTTGCAGTAGGATGGAGCTTTTTTGAGTAAAAGGTATTTATTTTGAAGAAATAAGTTTCATGCAACACACAAATTAAGTTAAAAAATTACAACAAAAAATTATAAAAAATATAATTAAAAATAAAAACCATACATTCATGATCTGGAGCTTTCGAGCTGCCTTTGTGGAGCTCATTTTCAATAATTTTACAGAAGTACTAGGGCCTACATATATATATGTGGAAAGCTAATAAATGTGTGCAGATATGGAAATAATTACGAAACTGTTATTCTATTGGAGTGTTCTTCTTGTCGCCGATTCGGCTGTGTTGCGATGGGTGGTGGTGTCATTGACCTCTTTCTTAGGGCGGTGACGTTGGACTGTTATTGCGGGGTTGGTGGTGTACTCTTCTGAGCTGTGTGTTGTCTCCTTTCCTAGGGTTATTTGTTACTGCCCTCTCCATGTGCGGTCGTTTAATTTCTTCCGTATTCTGTTCCTTGCTTCGTTTCATTTTTGTTGTAATCTGAAATTATCTGTATTTTTTTCTAGCAAGATTTGGCAAACGTGTATTGTTTCTGTTCATTAAAAATACCCTTCCTCTATTTCTCTTTTAATTTTGTTTTTTTCTTGGCCTAGTATTAAGAAGTTATTAAAATTTATCATGTGATTATTGGTGTAGACGTGGTGTGCTATATTGGACGCAAGTGTGCTCCCTGTCTTGATGCAACTTTTGTGGTTGACGAATCTTTGTTTTATTTGTTGTCCTGTGTTTCTTATGTAATAGCATTCCTTGTTAGAACACGAGCCTTCCTTGCTAATCTTGGGTGTTTTTTTTTTTGGAGCTGAGATGCACAGGGCAACCCAAATTATCATTTAAGGTGTAAGTTATTTTAATATTAGTTCTTTTTTTTTAATTGGCGGTGCAGTTCCGGATGCTAGGGATAGGCTGTGTAAATGTTGTCATGATTTTTCTTGACCTTGATGGGGTTATAAATGTTTTGAAGGGTACTTTTTACCGTTTGATCTATAAAGAGTTTTGTGTAATTGTTTTTGATGAAGGTGTTGTGAATTTCCTGCAAGTTGTTATCAAAGATTTCTTCAGAGCAGAATACATAAAAAGCTTTTCTAACCATCATAGCTATTATGTTGGATTTTTTTTTATGGGCGTCCAAGAGTGATATGGAATGACTTGGTTGGAGGCCGTTGGTTTTT
The DNA here is from genome assembly GCA_023159025.1 of Thereuonema tuberculata. Classification (NCBI taxonomy): domain Eukaryota; kingdom Metazoa; phylum Arthropoda; class Chilopoda; order Scutigeromorpha; family Scutigeridae; genus Thereuonema; species Thereuonema tuberculata. The sequence continues at coordinate 5,708,476 of JAFIDM010000002.1, forward strand.
TATATAGCCATGTGGCAAAATTGTTTTGGTTATTAGAAACTATAATGTCAAGAAATGGAAGGTGTTTTTTGCATCTCACATGTCATAACTTCCGTTCATAATTAAACTTTCATAATTATTTCCATATCTGTACACATTAATATAATGTACATATATACATAGATCGAATACTTTTGTAAAATTGCTAAAATGAGCTCCGCAAAGGCAGCTCGAAAGCTCTAGATCATGTATGGTTTTAATTAGAGATGGGCAAACTCGTTCTTTTTACTGAACTAGTTCTTTTGAGATAGTTCTTTTTATTGAACTAGTTCAAATGAACTAAGTCGTTCTTTTTACATTAACAACCAAAAAAAAAAAAGGTTTTCAAATACTTTTACAACCAAAAAAAAAAAGGTTCTCAAATACTTAATATAAAACGAAATAAACCAATTCAAATAGCCAATAGTGGAGTGATAAAATAACGAACTAGTTCATGTGAACTAGATCGTTCGCGAACTATATAGTTCTTTTCATGAACTATAGTTCTTTTATACGAACTACCCATCCCTAGTTTTAATTTGTAATTATATTATGTTACTTTTTTTTAACTTAAGTTGTTTGTTGGCTGAAACTTATTTTTTCACTATGAATTACTGAACACAAAACTTTTCCTTCAGGTATTTATGTCGCTTAAGAAAAACAAATTGATACTTTTAGATTCACTAAGTTTCAGCAAATGGACGTTTTTAGTTAATTTGATGAAATGTGTTTTAATAGATTCAGCTTTAGACTTAGTGTTTAAACAATGAGAAATAAAATGTTAAATGGAAAATATAATCGAATGGCTTAAATTATTAAGAAATTACCAAGAAATTAATTACCAAGAAATTAAATTTAAAATTTAAATATTAAGTTGGTAGATTAAAATAACATCATTAAATGTTATAATGTTACATTGTTAAATGTCATTTATTCTTTATATTTTTTGGAGTATTTTTTAAATTTTGGAACACGTATTAAAAGTAAGAAACTATTTCTCTTTTAAAACATGTTGAAAACTAAAAAGTACATTATAAGGTTTTTTTTTTCTTTAAACGCACTAAACGTTGAGACCACTGGATAACATCCTAGAACAGCTGTTTCTCCCTAATTTTTATACATTGTTTATCCAAATGTTCTTCCATTTCTTCAGGTGCACCCTGAAAGAGGTATATGTATCTAGATATGTATATTGTATTTCCTTACTTCAGATGCAAAAAAATCCGTGACGTTTGGAATGACACCCAGAAGGAGTCTAAGAAGAAAGAAGAGTTAGAATTTTTTTTGAACAGGGTAGCATACGTAGGTGACCATTGCGAAATCAACTCTTGCTATAGATGCGAGGAAAAACAAGGCAACTGTACATATCCAGAACACTGTGATTGCTTAGTAGGACATAGAGGACAGTACTGCGACATCCCTGATTGTGGGTAAGTAGAGGAGAGAACAAAAATCTATAAGACAATAGAAGGATCTAACTTCCTATAGTCAACCATTTTCCTGCTGTCCACAGCATTTCCTGTATCCCTTACATTCCTTCATACGTTTCTTTCGATTTTACTGTATCTTGAATGTTCACCACCCATAATTCTTAGCTATAGTTCATAGTTAGCAGTTCATCACAATATTCATAGACCACAATTTACCCTGCAAATAAACAAGACGTTAATTCTATTATGTTACAAGTAATAATTCATTAAGGTGTTAATTCAATTATTAACGGACTTTCGTTAAAAAAAAAGAATTTTCATCAGTATTCCAAAAATATCAAATAAATAGCTAAACTTTTTGTGAAATGTATATAAAAAAACCGTTTTCTTCAATATTGCAAATAGCAGAACATGTAATTCCTGGGAAGACCGCGCCGATTTCTTGGGTTTGCCATCACTTTCGCTGTTATAACTTCCCATACCTTATCTGATGTAGATGGCCGTCCTGAGCGTGGTACATCGAGAATGCTTCGTGTGTGTATGAACTTATTAGAACTGGTTTTTAAACTTAGCACCACACGCAGTGTTTATGATTCAGCTGCGATCCAGGATGTCGCCTCTTAAACTCCTCTGTATCGACCATTCTTCCATTCCTTCACTCTTTTCTTCCGACTTAGCATAACGATCCCAGATAATCAATGTCGACCTACAAAGAAGAATAAGAAATCTGCATTGGGGAGGGACTTTTGGCCCACCCTGTATATAAAGCTATAAATAAAAGTATAATCATGATGTATTACTTATTTTTATCTTATTTTGCCCGGATTTTGTTTATCTATATAAAGTAACAATTTTCAGATTAACATAAATTAAGATTAAATAAAAGAAATTATTCTTGTTTTAGCTTAGTTTTTTATTTAAATAGTTAAATAGAATAATAATAAATCATAAAAATATAAAAAAAAACAAGTCAAGCATTCCTATTTAATCCTGAAATTTACTTGAAGAAGAATAAGGCTATACTTATTTATAAATGAGGGATGAAAAGAAATAAATGTTTTAAGAGGTATTGATCTAGAAAATAGAACTCGTTTTTATTAGATACTAAAAGTCTAGAATAATTTAAGTCGATTCAGCTTAATGCTGTAATTTAGAGCATTTAGAAAAGCATTATGGAAATAAGCAAAACTCCAAATTAGATTCACCATGTCTTTTATCCTGTCAAAACCATCTTCGGTGCATTTTTATTCTTTTAATAAATTTTTAAAGCTAATGTTAATATTTCAGGTTACCTTTTTTTCTACATGTTATTCCTTAAGTATTCTTTATCCTATTATGATTTTCTTAATAGCAATTTATTATTATTACTTTTTTGGAGAACACATTTACACTAAATGGAGCTTTTCAAAATTACATTGAAATAATCTATGATTACAAATTTGTCTTTGTGTTAGAGAACAAGGCTGTGGTGCTGGTGTATGTAGAGAACCTATGAAATGTCACTGTCCTGGAGGATTCGTTGGAGAACACTGCCAGATAGTGATTCCTATTCTTCTGGGACCAATTCTTTTTGCTGGAGCTTTACTATTGTGCTGTTTGCAGAACATTTTTTCCAATTATCGCCAGAGGTAACATTAAACATTCAATTTACATAAGTTTATTAGTAATGAGTTAAATAACCAGGTTAATCATTATCTTCAGGATATTGATATACGAAATCGTTAAATTTTAGTTAAGGTATCACGCTGAGGCTGCATTTACAGTACCTTCATTATTCTCCAATGAGCATAAGGCTTCTGAGATTATCATCCAAATAGAACTAAGTTGAAGTCGAAATGTCAGTTTGACGCTCACCCACCTTAATTCCAATGAAATAAATACTCCTGACGGCTATAGTCGCTTATTACGCAATTCGACGATGCACACGACGGATCTATTACTTCGTTCGAACTTCAGGAAAGGTAATAGAACTTTCTTTCACTCCTCCCTATAACGAAAAAAAAAAGACGAGTAACAATAAAAACGAATTTAAATACAATGATGCCAAATAAGCGACAGTGAGAAAGGCAGCTCAGGTGACCCATTGCCTCTTCTACCTAATTTACTCCAAAAACCCACGATCTAAACAGCAAATGTTTTACTAATACAGTTTTTACACTTCAAATTCAACCTTTTGCAAATGAAATTCAACCGTTTTCAAATGAAATTCAACATTTTACAAATCGTATTAAAACTTAAAGAAAACGAATTAAACAATAAGTGCGATATGTTTATATGTATTGTGTAGTAATTTCAACCATGGTTTCGATCTTTTTATCCTATTTTTTATACAATATGTATTTATATGCATACAAATTACATAAATTTATAAAGACTCTCTTACGGCAGCTGCAGACAATTTAGAATACATGTTCATGTAGTAATTGCATCATCTTACACGAAGGAAAGCGCGATCGAAAGTTAACACGCCGGCATGTGTATCCTTGCCAGCAGTTAGAGGAAGAAATGTTTCCCTAATTGCTGCTATAAACAGTGATGGAATTTTATGGCATCGAATATGTGAGCACTCCGTAGTCAATTCTGAAATTTTTGGCAATTTTCTTCAAAACTTGTTGATGAGATTAGAAGAACAAAATCTCGAAAATACATGGTTAGTACTGGATAACGCCACTATTCACCACACCCAGGAAGTGCGCGAGATTGTGGAAACCAGCAGCCATCATATATTTTTTTTTACCGCCGTATTCACCGATGTTAAATTCGATCGAAGAAGTCTTTTCCAAGATCAAATTCTCCGCGAAAATTTGTTGGCGGATCCATCAAATAATTTGAATTTGGCTTATGTCATCAACGCGTCTGTCGGCACTGTAACGCGGGAGAATTATAGTAATTACTACATGAACATGTATTCTAAATAGCCTGCCGATGCCGTCAGTCTTCATAAATTTATGTAATTTGTATACATATAAATAAATAAATAATATATACCAGTAAATAATAAATAAATAAATAAATAAAAACTTTTTACATATTTGCACCTTTTAAGTACGTAAATACACCTTGTCATGGAATAGTTAGGGATTGTTTCGATATTCAAAATTTCAATTACACTTTGTTTGCTTTTTATCTTAGTGTTTATTATAACGAAATCACCAAAATGAATTTCTGTAAATACATACATTTGTATTTGCTTTTCTTTTAATAAATGGTTAATTTTAATAAAATATAGTGTGAAAAGTTCTCGAGAACGGAATACCAAATTTAGACAGGGTATTTTTTCTGAGGTTAAGGTGGGCGAGCGTCAGACTAAACTGCCGACCTCAATTCTGTGGTTTTGTTGGAAAATCGCTGGGAGTTAATACCTTCCCTTCATGATTTGTTTGTTGGCTGTGAGAAATAGCTTTAGCCTTATATTACATCATTAAGAGACGAATTATATAATAAGAGGTTGAACTATTGTTTTCGCATTGAAAGCAGGCTTTTTTATTATAATAAAGAGCATAAATAAATACCGTAAACAAATATGGATTTACAGGTAAACAACTATTAGATTTATTTCCCAGAAAAACATAGAAGCATAGAAAAGTAATAAAATAAACGAAAAAAAATGACATGCAAATGTATGTTATCACTTCACTATAAATTCTTGTTCTCTTTTAGGCAAAAAATGCAAGAAATGTTGTTGGCAACTGATTGGCTTGTGAAGTGGGAAGATGTCCTCGCTGTAACCAAAGTCAGTGACACCGATGTAAGCATGAAATTTAAAGAAACAATGTCCCTTACACCAAGTTTACTAGAGAAAGAAATGGCTCAAGAAAATATCGCCGAATGGAAAGGCCACATCGTATATTTAGAAGTGAGAATGCTCCCTTTACTTAACTAATAATTAATTTTATTAGCATACTGAAATTTTAACGTGGTATCAGTATAGAGGAATATAGAATTAGAGATATTAATGATTAACATAATTTTATAGAATTATTTTATTACAATTGAGCATCCAAAATCTGGAATTCAGAAGTCAGGAACTTGTCAAGTTGCTGTGTGGTGCATCTCAAGATGCTTTTCTTGACTATGTTGTGAATGGATATGCGCCCTTTCATTCTCCTTGTTATGACGGATATAGTGATTACCTAAGACCCATTAGAAAGATAAATTGATGCGAATTGCTTCGGCTCATAAAGCCAAGGAATTTCTCTGGGTTTTCTACAATGGGAAATCCAGGGTAATTTTAGCCAAACCTTTAATATTTCTTGTTCCTTCGCAGACCATTAAGCACTGACCCATAATCGAGTGGTTAAATTTGTTTACATTTGTATTATAAGAAAACATAAACTTCAATTCCTCAACTAAACATCTTTATCTCTTCAATATTTCAATTCTCTTTAACGAGAATTTTTTTCAGTAAACGTACATATGAGAAAGAAAAATAGCATCTTTCTTCCATTTCTAACAGAAATAAAGTGTAATAATCAAGAAAAAAGAACATACAAAAGTTACAAATAACTTTCTCTTTTTCATTGTATAACATCATCATTGTCCCTAGCTGGCGGGTGGTTGGGTTGTCCTCTCAACCAGTATGCTGCTGTGGGTGCCTTTTGAGCTTTGAACTTTGCATATGATCTTCCTCCAATCATGGCGGTTTGCGGCTAGGACTTTGGCTTCGTCTATTGATATGTGAAGGCTCTTCATGTCTTCCTTGATGATTCCAATCCAAGTTTTCTTTTGGACACTTCTCTGGGTTTTCGAACTGGTTGGTCTTTCTTTTCATAAAGCTTTGCATTATGGAAGCCGGGCATTGTTCATACGACAAACGTGTCCAAACCACTGTCACCTTCTCTTCCGAATTTGTTCTTGAATGGTTGCCTGATGAGAAACAACTGTCTCGAATGGATTCGTTTCTGATTCTATTTTTTAATGACACACTCATTATTCGTCTCAGGCACTTCATCTGAAAAATTTCGAGGTTGTTGATGTCGGCTTTGAGGAGTGTCCAGGTCTCAGCGCCATAGAGAAGTATTGGAATTATTGATGTTCGGAAAATACGCAATTTCGTCTTCAGCGAGATGTTGTTTTTCTTCCAGAGACACCAATTAAGGGGAAGCGAAAGCACTTGTTGCTTGGCCTATTCTTCTGTTAACTTCAGACGTTGCTGTTGTTTTTCTTTTCTTGAACAATGGAGCCGAGATATTTGAATTCTGAGATTTGTTGAATTAAATTTCCTTCTAAGTAGACGTTCACTGGGGAACCGCTTTCGCTTTCTCAGCGTTGATTTAGAGGTCGTAGGAATGGGCAATGTAGGCAATGTCATTGATAATGTCAGTAGCATCATCTTCAGATTCTGCGAATATTGTGCAATCATCGGCGAACATGTCTATCACGATATTGAATAGCAAGGGGAACACCACATCGCCTTGTCGAACACCCGAGTTGATTTCAAAACATTCAGAACTTTCATTCCCGACCTTTATCGAGCTGTTTGATCCCTTGTAAGTTTCTTGAAGAATTCTCATGATCTTATCCGGAATATGTTCAGATTTCAGCTAATTCCAAAGCGCTGGCCAATAAAGACTGTCGAATGCAGCTCTGAAATCAATAAAGACAATAATAATTTTCCTACCACACCGGGTCCATTCTTCCATCAATTGCCGAAGGGTAAAAAAATGATCACAGAAGCTTCGACTCGGTCGAAAGCCAGCCTGTTGTTCTCGACTAGTTTGCTCTCGGTAGTCTTGAATTCTCTTTTGGATTGTTTTCATGAGGATCTTGCGAGTGGCCGAGAGAAGACTGATACCTCTATAATTACTATAGATACTTCTATCGCCCTTCTTATGGATAGGAATAATGACAGCTTGCTTCCACGGAGAAGGACTTTGCTCAGTACGCCATATTTTAGTGATTAGCATATGTATTCGTTTGAGTAGAACCTCACCTCCAGCTTTGATGCTTTCTGAGGTGATCTGGTCCATTCCAGGTGCCTTGCCATTTTTCAGTGAATTGATGGCAGTTCGAACTTCTTCTAAAGATGGTTCTTCATCATTCATTGGATATTAAGGAGGATCAATGGGAAAGGATTCCGCTGGCTGGCCTCTGGTAGGTTCATGATTGTACAGCTTGTTGAAGTAACTTCTCCATCTCTTCAGTTTATCGTCAATGGATTTTACAAAGGTTCCGTCATCGTTTCTGATTTGTCACTTTTCAATCTTGTTTTTCCACTGAGGCAATTGAGAGTTCGGTAAACTATGTTGTAATTATTTCTACTGGCTGCCTCCTCAAGATTGCTTGCTATGCCGTTCCAATAAGCTTCCCTTTCTGATCTCAGCATCATTTCCGTTTTCCGGTTCACCTTTCGATAGAGGTCACGATTGATTAGCTTCGTTTTCTTCCTTTGGTCAATCAAGTTGAGACAGTCATCTGAGATCCAAGATTGTGTTCTGTGGCGAGTAGTTGGACATTGTGTCTTGGCGCATTCCAGAATAGATTCTGAAATTTGTTTATTTAACTCAACTCTGGTTCCTCAAGCTCTCTCAGTGCTGCAAAACGGTTCGATAGTTCTCCTGTGAATTTATTAAAAGATGCTTCCAGTTAATTCGTGCTTGAGGTCTTGGTTTGTGGAATGTGTGTTTTAAACGGAGCTTGACGACAGCTCTTACCATGTAGTGGTCTGTCATGCAGTCGGGACCTCTCATTGATCTTACATCCATCAGTGTTGAGCGGAATCTCGAATTTATCAGAATGTGGTCAATCATCGAAGCGTCTTTACCAGAGGGGTTTCTCCAAGTAAGCTTGTGGTGTTTGCGGGGCTGAAAGACCGTATTATCTAAAATAAGGTTATTACAAGCTGCAAAAGAAAGCAATCTTAGTCCATTATCATTTCTATCACCAATACCATTTCTTCCCATTATACCATTGTATAACAATCAAGAAAAGAACACAAAAACGTCACAAATAACTTTCTTCTTTTTCATTGCTACAGAAATGTTACAATAATCGTGTTACAATAATCATGGACAAAAACTAATAATCATGGATAAATCAAAATTTTTAGTTTTGATTTACTGCTCTTATTATTATTCATAACCTTTACAAATAATCCAAAAGAGATTGTGTTCATTTTTAATGACTTGTTCATACATTTTGACATGTTAATAAATCCACATTCCAAGATATAACGTTCCTTTTCCTCTTTGGATTCGTATATAACATCCATGTATGTTTACATTTGTTTTGTCGGAATAGAGTAGGTAATAAACAGAGGTCATAACCTACACAAATTGCTGCTCTGGTTGACTAAAGTTGACTTCAGTCACCCTTGACGGAGCCAGCAGGGACTTAAGGCAATTCACACTATCCTCTGTCCATGTTCCTTTCGATGAAAAATACATACATTGCAATGTTTTATTTGCATTCATGTTTTTTATTTAATAATAAAAAAAAAAACTTTCCTGAGTAAATATTTTTTTTTTATTTTTCTGCAACACCACCATGCAATATTCTAAAATCCGGGGAAATTCACAAATCCGAAATATTTTCGGACCCAACCATTCCGGATTAGGAATGCTAAAATATATTAGTTTCTGTCTTATCGTAAATTTATAAATTTAAGGTATTAAAGTTTAAGCTCGCTCTCATCTTCCATTGGTTGTTTCACATTATTAAAAACTAGGCCATCTCCCGTGTACAGATTGTTCGTTATAGATATTTGATGAAGAGATTTATTTACATGGACGTTGGTTGATACAGATGTTAAATGAAGATCATAGCTTATATACGATACTCCTGGCGACGAATTGATTGTGACTATTCTTTCGAGTGAAGATAACCAAATTCTGATGACTTGTGAATCTAGACAAATTTTCCTCTTTGGCGGAGACTTCAGACAAATTTTACCTGTAGTCAAGAATTGCCGAGATTACGACATTATTAACAGTTCTTTGAAAAGATCTCATCCTTTCTCTCGTTGTCCATTTCGATACTAATTGATTATCGATGATAAAACGATGGTTTATCTGAGATAATCCAAGAATAATCGATTCCAATGAAAGGGGTTAAAGCAACATTTTGAAGTTTTGAAGACTCTTTTCAAACCATCTCTTTTTCAAGCATAATAAAATTGGAATCAGTACAACAAAACAAAATAGTTGGAAGCTTAAACAAATTTCAAAAACACGTGAATCAATAAGTTTAGTTGTTTTTACAAAAATATATTAATAAGGTACAATTCAATTATTAAAAGTAATAATAATAAGAAAATAAAATTTAAGATAATCTAACAAAACTCGATTCCAAAGAAAGCAGTTAACGCATTATTTTGAAGTTCAATAATGCTCATTTTGAATTTGTCGACTTCCTCGTGACAATAAAAAATGAAAAACCGTTTTCCATTGTTGCACTCACATTGGGGTACAACAAGAACACAACAATTGCGGAGATATAAGTCAAAAAACAATATGAAAAGAGTTGTAGTCCCTATGGCCTAATGGATAACACATCCGACTTCGGATCAGAAGGTTGCAGGTTCAATTCCCGTCGCGGAAATTTCATTGTAAAATTTATTTCTATTTTCCATTCGCACAGAAAATTGCGCCAGACAGACAGAGAAATAAAAGATTTTAGTAATATAGATTATGTTTAAAATGGTGGAAAATTGTAGGATTTCCTAAAATCTTTTTAGCTAGAAAATCTTTTTACTTGTTAAAGATTTTTGGTTTTAAAAAATCGACTTTTAAATTTTATGCAATAAATTGTTGTGTTTTATTTGTTTTTCTTTTCAGATATTCAAATGTGATTCTCTTGATCTTAGCAAAAGTGATATCCGTATGGAATTTATAATCTTAAAGCAACTGAATCACCCTAATCTGAGTGTTTTCATTGGTGCTTGTGTTAAATCTCCTAACGTTAGTTTGTTGACAGATTATTATAATAAGGTAAATCGTAATTTTTCATTAGGTTTCAGAATATAATAAAATATTTGGATTTATTTTAGATATTACATCAAGAATTTGATAAAGTAATATCCCTTATACCGGGTGATCCAAATTAAAGGGAAGGTCTCTATTAGAAAAACTACTGCGCGAATCGCAACCAAATTTCGTAAACATACTGTCCTGAGAAAAAAAAAATAGTTCAAATTTTTACCCCTAAAAATTGGTTTTACCCCTATAAATATCCCACAGTTAACAATTTCTTTCTGGTGATTATGATACACGGAAATCACTTTCCTTACATTCGCTGCCCGGATGATGATGGTTGAAGCATGGCCTTGGTGAATACTATGGAGTGATGAGGCTTCTTTCCTTTTGGATGGTGCTTTAAACACTCACATCTGCCGTATTTGGTCTGACAGTAATCCACACATTCATGAGCAAATTCCATTACATTCACCAAAGGTAACAGTTTGGTGTAGCTTCGCGTCATCCTTCATCTCATTGGTCGTTACATCTTTGAAGAAAGCACAGCATCAGGGCCAGTGACATGTTCTGTGAATGGCTCCAGACATGCCGATAAGCTTCGGAGCTTTGTAATTCCATCACTTCAACAGAGGAATTGTGTTGATACCACAATCTTCCTGCAAGATGGTGCACCCCCTCAAGTAACTTTACCTGTGAAAGCCGTACTACGGCGAACATTTTCGGACGACAGAGTAATTAACAGATCATTTCCCATGGTATGACTGGCCCGATCACCAGATCTGAACCCCTGTGATTTTAGGCTGTGCGGCCATAGAGACTCGTTTCTCAAGGCACTGTTTCGAACTTAGATGTGTGAAAAGACAGAATTTCGGAACATTGACACAAATCAACGCATGTCAGTTGCGTTCTGCTATCGAGTGCGTTGTGCAACGAATATATACAATTGAGGAGCTTAGTTTCAAAACCCGCTATCTCCAAAAATTACAAATTCCGAGCCAATGGAGTTTTGCTTAGTTCAAATCAAAATTCGCCGTTTGCATACAGTTTAACTTCAAAAACAATGTATTGCGATACGATTTCGATACGAGTTCTGTTTCAAAGCCCTAAATGTTCAATACGAATGCATTAACAAACCCCCATTTTCCGAAAATTTAGTTTTGGAGATGGCGAGTTTGAAACTAAGCTTCTCAATTGTAGAGTAAGGCGATGGAGGGAACGTGGAGACGTATCTGTTATGTTAATGTGATTCCACATCTGATTGCAATAAAATTATGGCATGTTAACTCTTTTTTTTCCGATGTTTGTTAAATACGTTAGATTACATGCAAATTATGGGGACAGCTGTTTCACGCTATTTGGCGATCATCAGTCAGGAGCAGTCACCAGTAAAGAACGAGGCAATGGTACTGAGGCTAATCGTCGGAAGCGGCAGTCGTTGTTTACTGTTGACTGCTCCTGGCTGATGATCTCCAAAGAGAGTGAAACAGCTGTTCCAGGATGTCACTTGGTAAACAATTTGGTCTCACCCATTATTTTTTATTAATAATTCAAATGCGCTGATTAAATTTTTTATGTTTTAAAAAAAATCATCGCGGCCGCAGGACTGCTGGCACATGAATTTTCTCTCTAATTTTTCATTAGTGAGTTTTTTTATTGTTCATTTTTCTTTTGAGGCGCTTCTGACGCTGTTTCTTTAAGTTTACTGAAGTTATTTACTTTATGTTTGTGTTAATTTTGTATAAATAAACAAGCAATTTATCAGGAGGAGATAATGTTAATTGCATTTTTCTGGAAGATATTGATTTCTTTCTGGTCAACTATATTAGCATTATGGATTTGCGTACCCATAATATCTTTTCGATGATCCAAGTCTATTCCATTTAGAACTTGCAATCCAATTTTAGAAAATAAATCATCTTATTAATAGGCAAAAATTGTACGGATCTTTGTAAATTTGTAAGCAGAGAAATAACCAATCACAGTGCAGCGTTGGAACACGTCAGGCATGACGTCACGCCCATGTTTAAACTTGGCGTCTCTAATATTCGTCCACTTCACCACGACGGATCACGATTACACCATTTTTATCAGCGTATTGAGATTTTCTTTCCCACATAAATAAAGTTTACACTGAAATGTATGAAGTTCATGCGTCAAAATTTATCCGAGAGTTTGTAAAACTCGGTTTTTACATAATTTCGGCTGTGTAGTCACTCGCTCACTACTCAACGAAGTAGGAGACAATGACGAAGCACGTGCCATCATTGTTGCCCAGACAGGATTATTGGTATTGGCTGTTGGACATTCGTATTGTTATTGTGGAAACTGGTAAATCAATTTTTTATTTTCTTTTATTTTAACAAAATTTGGCTTAGTCACTCAAATTATATGTGGGCTGTTGCGGAAGTCATGGCTTTTAAAAAATGAGCTTAGAACATCTTTTTCAATCTTGTGTTTTCAAAAGTTTCAGGGCATTTCAAAAATGTGGCATTTGTTTGACTTCCGTTAAATTGCCTCAATTTCGACGAACATATTCTTTTAGGGCAGCAGGCTGCCATTATGTTTCATAAAGAGAAACCGCAGCGCTGGCTACTATGAAAGTGATAAAGCATTTTTTTTTTATTTTAACAATATTATAATATTATTTTAACAAATAAGCCTACATTCAAATTACATGTGGACTGTTATGGAAGTCATGGCTTCTAAAAAAATTAGCCTAGAACATGTTTTTCAATCTTGTGTTTTTCAAAAATGTGGAATTTGTTTTACTTCCGTGAATATTTCACGGGTCGCAACTAGTGTTTGTTATAGAATGACTTAGGGGCTCACATTATTGTTTTTCAAACATCAGCCAAAATTCTGTTAATTTAAAGTTTAACCTCTCGTAATTCTTTTCTACTTATTTTATTCTGTATCATATACAGTATTTAAATAATCCTATATCTGATTAAGTCCCTAAACGTTTGCAGTTTTAGCTTAATAGTCTTGAATAATGTAAAAGTACACTATTGATAGCTTCCTTGTAAAAACGAGAGTATTCTTATACTTTGATTTGTTGTAGGGAAGCCTCCAAGATGTGTTAAGCGCCAGAAACATTCCTCTCGATTGGGACGTGAAATTCTCCTTTCTATCGGATATTGCAAAAGGAATGGAGTACATTCACGTCTCCGCCATTGAATCTCATGGCAGGTTGAAGTCCACCAATTGTCTGATAGACAACCGATGGGGAGTTCGAATTAGTGGTAAGTAAAGCCTCAGATGACAGTCTTCTCAGTATATGAGGGTCGATCAAAAAAAAAACCAAAAAAATAGTCATAATTTAAATCCAAGTGTTTTATTTTTAAAATCTCTCAATTGGTAATGAAAGCGTTATAGATATACAATAAACTCCCGATTATCCGCGGACCTCTCCTATTTCCTTTTTTTTACTGTACAATAAATTACGGAATCAACAAATATTTTTTAAATCTAGAATAAGGTAAAAAATAAAAGAGGTACATTTAGTGACGTCGAAGTAGGGGATTTTCGTGTTTCGATACGAAAAAACAAAAACAATTAACCGATTTTTTTTTTGTTAAAAAGTAAGAAAATAAAATAATTGTTTATAATGTATGTACTGCTATTTTAATATAATTAAAACATGTTAAAAGCATTTTTGTGTTGATTTTTGTCCTTTTTGTCCTTTTTGGTCTTATTCGCTTATCCGTGGTTGCAGCGCCACCCGATTCCGTGGATAATCGGGAGTTTACTGTACTATTTTTGAACATAGTCGTCTTGGTTGTTCAGTCATTTGTCACAAGTCTCATGAGTTCATTTATCCAAGATTCCTGGCCTGTAGATCTTGCTGATCCGTCTTTGTGAAGAAACCGTCGTAAAGTTTCATCCGACTGAAGATAATGACCTGACAAGGAATCCTTCAAGACTGGAAACAGCAGAAAGGCGGGAGCCCCATCTGGGCTGTAAGAGGGATGTTCCGATATTTACTAATGTAGGGATTGTTGCGTGTTTGTTGCTGTATGCGTCGGACATTGTTGTAGGAAATTCCCACCGTCGCTTAGAAGCTCAGAATATCTTCTTTTGCCCACAAATAGTAAACCTCCGTGCACTTTAACATAATATAATTTAAAGTATAATATGAGATCAGTTTTTGCAAGCGTTTCGCCATTTTGAATTGCTCCCCATATAGTGTCAGTGACACAACTTCGAAAAATAGAGCCCGCATCAGTCACGTCCCAATGCTAACTAACGGGACATGTAGCCTTTTTCTGATCCTTCTCCGTAGCTTCCTTCTATTCAAATGAGTTATCTCCACCCGTTATTGATAAAAGTCTGACCTAAATTTGTAAATTTAATAAAAAATTAGATAAAAAAACACGATATTTTTCATAGTTAGGATATTAACTAAGTGCTTCGGAATCGTTTCGTTGCAAAATAATGAATATTCCTCTTAAATTCAGTGGAGTTCGGCTTACTTACCTATTTCTATTTTAGCGATAACACGACATAAATCAACTTTTTTCAATGTTGTAGTTTTGACATTGAGGATGTTTGTAAGTGAATTGTTCTGAAACATTGACGAATAGAAATAATATCGCGAAAATTGGTAGACAATTTTAAGATCATGCCGAAGCGATTTACGATGAAAAATATGACGATAAAATATAGAATAAAATTCTTTTTTGATTTTTTTAGTAATTATTCATCATCATCATCATTATAATTTGCTCAAATTTGATCATTTATTACAGGGGTGCACAACCTGCGGCCCGGTAGTGTCAAACTTAAAATTAAATTTGAGCTTTTACATTGCTGTCAACAGATATACTAAAAAATGTTACAACTTGCGATAACAACTGTCTCAGACTTTACTATTGGAATATTGGTATGAAATATAACTAGCACATTATTTGATAATTTCAAAATCATTTATTGTAATTACTAGCAACACGGGAAAAGTGGATTCTCCCATCGTGCAACTACTTTCTCAGAACTATCCGATAAAAGTGGCTTCTCCCAACCCACGACTGCTTTTAGAACCAGCGAGCGCGTCTATGACAAATTTGTATTTTTTATAGTGAGTAGAATAGTCCTCGTGCCCTAATGGATAAGGCGTCTAATCTCGGATCAGAAGGTTGCAGTATCGATTCCCGTAGCAAATTTGTAGAAATTATTTCTATTTTCACAAATCACATGGATTGCGCCAGTCAGACAGAGAAATAAAAGATTTTATGTAATATATGACTAGTTGACCCGTGCGAATAATTCGCAACTAAAACAATCTTTAAGAAATAATAATAAAACTCCAAAGATTGTCAACAGATTGCCTTCTACATTTTTATAAAAGGGTTTTTAAAATAAAGTTTTTTAACGAAAACATTAATTTTAAACAATTTGTTTATTTTCTCATTAGCGGTGAACGTAATCTTCAAAATGATATCTCAATCAAGTATTAATTAGAGAGGAAAAAAAACCCACCTTTGAGAAATAATATATGAGAAGTAGAAAAATGTTTGTTTTTTATTGTAATAAATCGTAATAATACACTAAAATATAAATCATTGTTTGTTTTTTTATCAGTTCATATTAAATAAACGATGAAATATCATTTTAAAGTGCATTTTTATTCAAAAAAGGATATATTTGAAGTTTACGACTCTGGAGCATTATTTGAATTGTTGTTTCGCTTTCGAAAGATAAGTCGTTTCTGTTAAAGCGTGTCTTCATTTTTATAAAAAAGGTTTTTAAAATAAAGTTTTTTTACAAAACCATTAATTTTCAATTTAATTAATTTGTTTAGTTTTCGTCATTCGCGGTGAACGTAATCTTCAAAATGATGTCTCAATCATTGATTTTGATGAAGTATTAAGGGAGATATGGCGTACCGACAAAAAAAAAATATATAAGGATTGTAAATGGCACTATCAAATCATAGTTAGTAAGACATTTAAGTAAATTCGTGTAATTTTTTATTATAAATGACATTATCATATCATTAATTAGTAAGATATAGTAAGGGTTGGGGGGTTGAATGATGGAACGCTTGGACCCTCCATCAGAACTTTTATAAAAATATTGGCCCTCAGACTTCCTTAAGTTGTGCAACCCTGATTTCTTATCTCATGTTATTCGCAAGTTGTTGCATTAAGTGAAATAAAGAAACATAACAAATAGTTCTGGTGTCCACTGCTCTCAATAACAATTGTTTTTTTTAATGAGGAAAAAATTTACTTAAACTTTTCTTTACAAAAATTGATATTTTTAATAATTACAGCAACGTGGGTTAAAATATATTTGCGAACTATTTGTAAGGACAGAAGTATCATAATTGTACTGAATAAAATTTGTATAAAATATTAAATTTGTATGTAGCATGAAAATCGTAAGTAAGTCTTACTTTAGTCGTATTAACCTTACATTATGTATTTACATTCAATATAATTTTATACAAATCTGTTGAAAGAGTTTGTCTTATGGAAATTTCAAATACCAAGAGATATTTGATGTCAATTCCCCGGCACTGTTAGAACATTTTCATTCACATTATACTGTAGAGCAGCGTTTCGCAACCTATGGTCCGCGACGATGGTGCAGATGGTCCGCATACATAATTAAAAAATACCATAAAGCAAGTGGAAAGTAAAGAAATAAAAATTTTTCACATAAAATCGACACGTAGATTCAAAGTTTTTAAAATCATTTTATTTTATTTCGTTATAATGACCTATAATTAATACCCAAAATATTAAGAATATAGGCCTACATATATCCTACTTTTAAAAATGGGATGTAAAATTAGGGGTCCGTAAAAATATTTTGGACATTTTAGAGGTCCTCGGGTTCAAAAAGGTTGAGAAACGCTGCTGTAAAGGATATTAGGCTGAGAACAATGACGTAATATAGTCGATTGATGTTTAGTCCATATGTGGTTTTGAGCTCCTAAATCTTATCTTTCAACAACAAAAAAATCTCCAACAACTGCCTTATTTTCGAATACAATAAATAAGCCATACACCTGATTAAACAAAAATAACCACTTGATAAGGCTGCCTCTCGACAGCGAAACGTCGTTGTATTTTAATTCATGTCTATAAAATAACATCTTATCTTCCATTATATTTTAGCAAAATATAAATCTTTGAATATTATTATTATTATTAGTTCTATTATTAACTTTGAATTGGGATTCTTCTCTTTGTGGCATTATTTAATGAATTCCTGCAAGTATAGAGTGAATTGAAATTAAATCGAATGAAACAAAGTATTGGCTCGTTATTATTGTGTGTTTTTAATTTATCCATTAAAAACTTGCTAGTCTCGCACCCGAG
>JAFIDM010000002.1:5741160-5776207 GCA_023159025.1 Thereuonema tuberculata
ATAAACGCTTTTCAGATAGCAGAGAATCTCTGGACGATGATCCAAGACAAGGATTTGGAGTTCAGATGTTATTCAGGCTGTTGGTGCTGCAATTGCTGAGGACTCTCATCAAACATGTGACGATGTTGCTGATAGATGTGACAACTTCCACAGGACACTGAACATTTCGACAGGACCTTGATCTCCGGTTCATTGCCTCGAAATTTGTTCCATATTTGTTATCGGGCGACCAGAGAGAACTCAGAATGACAGTTTGTGGTTATTTGGTTACGGGAATTGATAAAAGCTTACTGCATATGGACAGTATCATCATTGGAGAAGAGAGCTGTTGTTACCTCTTGACCGCAGATGAAGCGAAGTCCTCTGTGTGGTTACCAAGAAAGGCGATGCGATCCATCAAAGTAAAATGTGACGGGGACAAAAGAGAAGTGATGATGATGATTTTCTTTGATGTTCGCGACGTTATACACTACGAATTCGTGCCTGAGGCAAGTCAATAAATGGTGATGCGTATCTTGCCATTTTGAGAAGACTGCGCGAGGCTAGCGCAAACGATCTGAGATTTTTAGGGAAAATTCTTGGTTACTGCACCATGACAACGCTCCGGCACGTAGGTGTTATTCTGTTAATAATTATCTTCCCAAAATAGGTACTTCATGAGGCACCCCGATCAATGATGTCTGCAGATGTATCAGGTTGTAATGAATGTCAGCTGAAAGCAACCCACATTATAAGAGTCCTCGCCTCCCTGGTCTGTCTCTTGCTGGCATGCAGGATCCATTGCCTCATGAGGTTTTCTCCAAATGCGTAATAGTCCATCTGCCAGAAATAGTCGGAACCGCGACTCGTCGGACCAGGCTACACGTTTTCAGTTGTTGTGAGTCCAGTGACGGTGTTCTCGAGTTCAGGCGAAGGGCTCTGCGTCCTTGTGCTGTCGAGTCAGCAGTGTATTGTTTGTCTTGTTAATTCCACGTTCACGGAGATACTTAGACTGCTCATTACGATCTGCACATAGAATAAAAACTAGAAAGCACAGCTTCATTCCAATAATGTGTAACACATTGGTAGGTCTATTTTCTATCTAGAGTCGTAAATCAATAATAAAAAAACCGAAGCAGTTTCCCCGAAAATGAAATCTCTAAAAAGAAACCAATTGGGGTGACAATACAAGTCATGAAAAGTTAAGTTAAATCTGATAAAGAAGGGATCTTAAGATTAAGAAATTTAATTAGATTTACAATTTTCATAAATTTTACATTAATAAATGCAAGTAAACACATGTTGTAAAATTTTATATTATGCAACATTTAAAAAATACAAATGAATAAAATTTTATAATTTTATTTTTACATTGTAAAATGTTTTATTTCTCATATATTTAAATTTATACATATATTCTGAAATCCTTTCAGATATGGTATCGAGTGGTTTGCCTGTACGTAACGGGTTCCTTCATGCCAGTGAAGTGGCTACATGTGCCTTACATCTAATGTCGGCAATGACTACATTTGAAATCAAATATATGCCAGGAAGACTTCTCATGCTCAGGGTTGGAATTCATACAGGTAACAGTGAACTTTCTTAATTTGGAAATGTAAAATAAACAAATGGTCTAATGTAGATTTTAGAAGTAATATATTTTATGAAGAAACCAAGGGAATCTCCCATCGTGCATCAAAGAAACAAAACAAATTCATGTCTAAAGCTTATCAACGAAGTGGAATATGGTACGGCCGTTTCATCGTTTTTGCGAATCTTCAGCCGAACTTACCACTTCGATGACATTGAATGAAGGCATGAACATAAATGGCATCCACATCCGCTTCCGGATCACAAGCTTTAGACATGAATTTCTTTTGTTACTTTGGTGCATGATGGGAAATTCCCATGTTTCTTAACAACATCCTCTGCACGTTAAGCTTATTTTCTCTTTTTTTCTCTATTATATTTTAGTTTAGAAAATATCACTTCGCAGTACATTTTAGCACTTAAAAAGCTACGACCGTTTAACACCTAAAAGTAGATATTTAAATTTCAATTCGATTCGAAATTAAAATTCGATCAGAGTTAATGATAGTTTCAGGAAGTCAAGTTACCTTCTTTTTTTACAACAAGTTGTGAACTTTTATTTAACTTATATATTTGCAGTGCTTTATTTCACAGAAAATAAAACTTTGGACAAAGAATGTTGCTGTTCTCAGAAAAAAACAAAACAAAACTCACTTGTTGTTGTTGTCGTGTCCCCGGATCCAACCGGATCACTGGTCATAGACACTCTATGATGGGGATTTTTATTGCCTTATTGTCGTTGGGATATAATTATCCAGGAGGCACCCTAAGGTGACAATCGGACTTCTGCCTCCTAGGAAGAGAAACAATGACAGAAAGAGGACAACACAGAAGAAAGGAAAGTGAAACACCCATGCCACTGCCGGGATTCGAACCCAGGAACTGGCGCATTGGACGCCACGGCTGGCCGCCGCCGAGACCGCACAACCACGCCAGCACGGCCAAAACTCACTTCTAACACAAATATTAGAAAAGTAAATCACAATTATAAATGTAGCTGTCAATAAATCATTTAGCTGGAATATAATATAAAATTTATATCTTTTGAATTCTGTAGCTGTTGTGTTGCTGGCGTTTTCGCAGATTATAATTAAAAAAGACAAACATAAAAAGGTTATATAATTTAAGGTTATAAATCTGTTAAAGCCTCTTGAAAGCTCCTGTATGTGTTTTTAAAATTATATAATGTTTTTAACCATTTTAGTGTGTTTGCATTTTATAATTATAATCAAATAATGTTTTAACACATGTTAAAAAAATGTTATTCGCAGAAATTCTCAAAAGTCAAATAAGGTATCTTATATTATAAAAGCGTTATTCTGTCATAAGACTTTACGTTTTCCAATTTTGTGACCAAACTATAAGAGATAGTTTGGTCATGTAAATGGATAAAATGTAGATCTTTTTATGACAAACAAAATGCTACAAAAATCTTTCGAAAAAAGTTTTTGGTTTCCAAGATGGCGCCTTTTAAAGGGTCAAATTTTGACTTTTTCTTAATTTAAACGAAAAGTATAAAAGATGGAAGAGAACATTATATTGAGAAAATGTTGGTATTTGAAAGTTCTATCGAACGATGTATCACTTATTCACAAACGCTTCAGCGTTTGCAAGATACATGCAAAAATGTGAATTTTCGGTCTGTGACGCCGACCCGCAATACATCAGAGTTATTCGGAGAAACCACAACGGGCTGGGAAGTTATATATTCTCCGATCTCAATATTAATTTGCTAAATAAATAAAGTTTTTTTTTTTTAATGCTATAGATGCAAGGTCCGGAGCGAAGCGACGGTACCCGGCTAGTTTGTTATATAATATATACTTGTATCTTCTATAGGTCCTTGTGTTGCCGGTGTAGTTGGCTATCATATGCCTAGATACTGCTTGTTTGGCGATACGATTAACACAGCAAGTCGAATGAAGAGCAGTTCCAGTGGTAAGAAAATTAATACTTGATTTTATTTAACTATTGTTGTTATTATAAGACTAGAATACTTTGACATTTCAGATTTCATCTAGACATTTAAAATTTCACCAAAAAACGACACTTAAGATTTCTAATTCTGAGGAGGTCCTAATACTTTTCTTTTCAATGAAAAGGTCTAATCTCAGAAATGCTTGGCTCTGATTTATATATTTTATAATCTAATAGCAGCAATGATGTTTATGGCATTGCTGCAGCTGTCTTATGTCATAAACGTTCAATTTCAATTCTTGTAAAGTCAAGGTATTTTATAAGTTTTTTTGTACTTTCTCCTAAAACTTAACTATTATTATTACTACTATTAAATTAGAAACATGGTTTAAAACAGACGAAACAGCACACATTAATCAATAGCAATTTTTTGACTGAAAACTTTCTAAATACGAGGAGTATTCAAATTTAACTTATAATTGGCAAGTGCCAAAGGAGCGAGGCTTGCGCAGAAGTTCTTGTCTGTCACCTGATGCTTTGGAACATCGACGAACATTAACCAAACATTCAGCCATTCGTAAAAGTTACAGTCCTTAGTGAAACAAAATGCATCCAAGAGTAGAACAACGCTTTATTATTAAATTTCCAAGTAAACCCTTCCGAAATATGCAAACGACTGAATATTAACGTTGGTGAAGCAACGTTGTTAGACATAAGAATATATAATGAAATAATACCTTCAAAGAGGGGCGAGAACGCGCCAAGAATGAATCGCATTCCCATTGCCCAAGAACATCAACAACGACAGAAAATGCTGAACGCATTGATGCACTTATTCGTGAGGAGTGATATTACAAGAGGCGGGATAAAGAAAGCTATCGAATTTGTTGAGTGGTTAAGTTTTCAGCCAAACGAATTTTTGTCTACGGAATAGGGAAGCCACCAGACCGATGCATTGCTAAGGAGGTGGATTAAATTGAAAAATGGTATACCTTACTTCGATGTATTTCTGTGGACATAAATGATCATTCGGCTGCAATGAAAATATTATTTTAAAATAATCTGTAAAAACCCTAAATTATTTTGTTTTTCTCAGAAATTGGATTTTAATACTTAGGTAACGAACCTTCAACTACCAGGAAAACTTTTTGCAAAGAAAAATGAATTTATTGTAAATAAATAAATAAATTATATATAAAGAGTAAATTAATGTCAAATGCAGAAACATACAGTATGAACAAATGTTTGTTTGTGTTTTTTTAAAAAAATGCTTTTGTTATATAATATTTCTGGTAATGTTTTTTAAATAGTTTTAAATATTTTTTAAAAAATCCATTGTATTTCTCGCTTAGATTATTGGTAGTTTAGCACCTTAATCTTATCATTTGCTTTCCTGCTTCGTAACTATTGGTAATACTGAGAACAACTATCTAGAATATGAAAAACATAATTTCTTAATTTGTAGTATATCAAAACAAAAAAGAACGAAAGAATGGGCATTCGGTGAAATATATTCTAAACCAGTTTTGCCATTAATCTCTCTTAATGGTGACGAGACAGATTTATATTAGTACTGAAATGGCATTGTTTGTTTTATTATTTAAAATTTATTTAGTTTTCTGTGCATTTTACCATGAGTGTCCTCTGATGTCAGTATATCTTAAAATGTGTTTATATTCTGCCATTTGTGCTGAATGAAATGCTCATATTCTTACTATTTTGGTTTCTAAGACTAATTAATAACTTTACTAAGTACCATTATTTAACCCCTTTACCGTAGTTTTTGATGTGTCTTCACAGGCCTCTTTCAATGCATCTACAAGTTTTACTTGGTTTTGTTTAAAATTGGAAAGATGAGGTTTCTTAGAAGTATGGACTAAGTTCCAGAAGGTTTTGATTGTGAATCTTCTGTATGTATTATGTTATTTTGATTTAAAAATTTTTCTTTGTGAATTTTACATTTGTTCTTTTTCGGTATTTAGCATTGCGAATTCACATCAGTGAAGATTGCTTCAATGTGTTGAAAATCCTTGGTGGATTCAAAACAGTGTACAGGGGTCAGCGAGAAGTAAAGGTAAGTTTTCAAATTAAGATTAGAAACCAGAAACTATTTTCTAATTAATTTTCTCTAAATGTTTCTTATTATCAGACCAACACTAACAGGATTTAAATAACGGAATTCATCATGTATCTTTTGAATTAATATTGCCAGAAATAGGTTATTTATAGTTGATCTTCGTGTAATCTGTTACAGTTTCCTATATTACGCAATTTGAGAAGTTATTGAAATATATTGTTAAGCACTTAATAATAATATATGTCAGTAAATTAAGAGGAAAATTTATAATAAATCAAAATTACATTCTTCAAAATTCTTTGATATTAAATTATTTGGTAGATATATATGGACTGTAAGTAATTCATGAAATGACAGACGATGTCCTCTCCTCAGATCCAAAGGAAAACGAGATTATTGCTTATAACTGACCAAATGGGTTTGTTGAGATGGAATGTCTATTCGGAGTTCTTCAGATATAATCCAATTGTGTCAGTTTTTCGTAATAAATTGATAAGTGGTTGACCATTCCCATTTGAAAGAAGTCATTGCGTGTTATCGTTGAATTAAAAATCATATAACTATTATAGCAATTCTTAGTTTAATGTTCTTAGTTATTATGAAACTATAAAAATTAGACCATCAAATTTACTGAATTAACTGATCCGACTTCCTTCCTAAATATCTATTCTTGATAATTTCTTACATAAAATCATTTCTTTAAATATTTCTTTTACGTGTATTAAAACAATACTTTTAAAAATAAAATAAAACTACACACACACAATTATATATACAAAATCATTTCTTGTGTCAACTATGGTTGAGTTTTTGAAAGAACGTTGTTTTTTTTCTATTGTTCTTAGGGTCGAGGAAAAATGCACACTTACTGGTTAACTGGAAAAAGTGATTTTACAAAGCCATTACCCGATATTTCATTGGCTGTGGATGAGTCTCAACAATACTTCAAATGAGTTTTTGCAGATAAATCTCAAATATGCTTTTGTATTTTTTAAAAAGGATTTTCCATAATAAAATTAATGATGTATTTCAGAAATTGCCCAAACGGCTGTTTGTATATATTTTGTTCATTCTATTTAATAAAACTGAATTAAAAACAAGCTTTTTCATAGTGTTGCTTAAATTAATGGAATACAAGTAAATTAGTTGTTTAAAATTCCCGCTCCTGCAGCTTGGTAGAAAACTAGTTTAAATTACAAGGATCAAAATATACTAACAACTCCAGCAGTAGAGTTGGCGAATTCCATCGTCCTGAGTTTTGTAAAATTTGTCACCTGCTTCAGCTAACTCCGTTTCTTGTGCAAGACATAACATCAGTAAGTACGAGAAATTAGTTTTAAAGAAAGTTCGAAATAATTAGAAATGGGGGTTTGCTACGAACAACCTGGCCAAGTAACACCTCCTTACCATTCAACATGTCAGAGATGTCTCCAGCGATATCAAACACAGCTCAGTAATTTATGTTTACTGAAATTAGTACAAAATACTAGAGATCTAGTAAGAAATATGTATTGATAGTTTTAAACGAAATTTTTGTTAATATCTTAGCAATATTGTAAAAAATCATTATGTATTGTTTTGTTCTTACTGCTTGGGTATGTTTGCGTTTTATTACTATATAGGAATCTCCAATAGTTAAAGCTTTCGTTTTTCGTTCAGGAAGTAAATATTTTGATTTCAAAATCGCTTCTACTGTGATATGAGCTTTTACATTTTTAAGACCAATTTCATACATGTAACTTCTCAATGTCCATCTGTGTTTGTAAAAATGGATAGTTTTGTATCATGTACGTATACTGTATTATTATCTGTACGGCCAAAGATGAACCTCCCAGAATGCAACGCAGATGATAGATTTTTCTTTCCTGGCCTGTCGGTCACATTCAAATGTAAGAGAAAATGGCGGTCGTTGATTCACATTTCAACGAGGAAAAGGTCTCAAAAAACAAGTAGGGAAATTATTCTTAGCGTTGCTCGTCGATTTCAAGAAGATGTATGTGAGATTTTTGATATTTCTTAATTTTGATAATTGAGATTGATATTTTCTGCGGAGCTTATGGCATTGATACTGGAGAAATTAGTCAATGATAATGGGTTTGCGGATCCAACTTTCGCCACCACGATAATAGTTAATATTACAGTTTCGTATATAACGTTAGTCCGACCCTGATCTTTTATAATTGGCAGGAGAAGTCATAGCAAATCATAGCATGCTAAGAATTTGTTTAATAAGCATTGTTTGAGTTTACTTTTAATATGACAGATCCCTCACATACAAAAGTTAAATAAATAAAAACAACAACGCTCACCACAAAACATATTTGACCACAAATAAAAAAATAATAAAACAAATAAAACCCTCTAATAGGTAAAAGGAAAGGAAACAATTCCTAATAAAATTACATTACTTTTTATCTGCTACTGCTTTTTCTAATATTGTTCAATAAGTAGAACAGTTATTTTCTAATCTACTTCAAGTTTCATTGTGTCCTTACACACATGCTTTATACCATCTAAGTAGAAGTAGGTAGGGGTTGATTATTTTTGTGCCCACTGAAACAATATATTTAATTTTTGTATCTTTTATAGTTTTAACTCTTTTCATTAGTATACAAGACGTACAGTATTTTCAGCTGTCATATATTCAACTCTCGTATTTTCAACTGTCATTTTGTTTGGGTTTCTAAAATCTTTGAGTTGATTTTTCATCTGCTATTTTCATTATCTTCCAATTAAAGTATCTTCCATTTTCTTAGTATATCTTTACTTTTAATTTGAGATTGTTATTTTTAATTGAAGTGATTAAATAAATAAGCTAATTGTGAGTTTGAGTACTTCTGCAAAAGTTATTTCACCGAAGTTCCAGTTAGAATTCTTCTTACTACGAAGTTTTGCAAGATTTAATTATGCTCAAAAATTTCTATATGTAGTTGAAATGAAAAGTGCTTTTATCTCAATGTAAATAAATTTGTAGAAGAAGGTATTGTAATATTTAGGCGTAAGATATAATATAGTAACAAAAAAGTCAATAGCCTAATACTGGTTTTAATGTTAAATAAAACTCAGAGCAAGAATTGTATATATTTGGTATATTTAGCTTTTCTTTTTTTTCATACTTTCCCTCACATATTAGTTATTGGAATTTCTGTGAACAAGGTACTCCCGGTAAAAACTTTGTGAATAGCATCTGACTTTTTTCAGTAATGATTTATTTAAGTTAGCAAAAAATTATATTCTGAAAGAATGGCTTTGTTCACTGTGATGATCATTTGTAATCAAATTTAAGTAAATGTTTTTGCGAAAGAGAATGATTTGTGTTTTGTTGTTCTTGGACGTTACATTTTAAGTTTGTAAGTCGTGTATTTCGTGGATTATGGCTAACAAATAATGACAACATATTTTGCCGTTTAATGTGGTTATGTGTTGAACATTTTTGTTTTGATTTTTATATGATATTCGAGAATCGACCAGAGCTTCATCATCAACTGTAGCTCGTGATCATAAAATGTACGATTCCCATTAAAGAACTGCTAATGTATTTGATCACTGAGAATAGAATCCGACAATATATTTTTTAAAGCTTATTTATTAAAAAAAAAGTTTGAATAATTAAATACATAAAAATAGCATTTATTAAAATTATAGCCAAGGGCTGGAATGTAGAGTTAAAATTTCACTTACCCTACCATTATGGTAAATTACATAACATTTAAAAACCAATAAATATTTGTGATGGCAGCATGAACCGCTTTCTTAAACATTTTTAGTCCAAATATTTGTGGCTATGAAATCCAAACATCATTAGTAAGTAGATGCAATTCTTTTTTGGTCCCTTTTACAGTTTTCTTCGTAGGAAGTTTAAAAATGCTGTCAACTAAATAATAGATGCAAATTTGCAAGCAGCAAATGAAGAATGACAAAAACTTAATGACAACCAATAGGCTTCAAGGTTTTCTAACACTGTTTCAGACCTCTTCCCTAGAAATGGTTAAATGATTCGAAATATCAATGTCTATCTCTTTTGATTTTTCTTTTTCTGTAAGTCTTCCATAATCTATTTTTTTCATTGGTCTAGAGTTTGTCATCTATTTTGGAAGTCCTGCAAGACGCTTCAGACAGCTTAGCAGACACTAAATACTGATCAAGTCTTTGTAATACTGAAGCCTGTGTCCTGGAGTTTCCAACAAGAAACTATGTTGTATATCTTCTGAAGACATTGTTTGGCTTTTTCATATTTCATCACACTTTCACAAATTGTGGAGGGATTCCGCAGGAATTGGTCAAATCTTGTCGAATTTTGCCTTTAGTCCTAAAATCGCCAAAAAAAAAAAGAGAAAACATATTTATAAAAAAGGAGCAAAGTCTAAAAAAGAGTATTGTAATGAATTTTGATATAATTACTCTGTATAAAGTGAGAAGGCTGAACTAGTAAATAAATATGCCTGATTCTATTTTAATTTTAAACAATTTAATGGCCTTAAATTCACTTTGAAACTAAGATAAATGTATTTAAAGGCTGAAGAACATCTTAACGATTTGCAGTAATTGAATAATTTTCATCAAAGAATAAAAATCAACAGACGAAACCAAATTAGAACATAATGTCTACAATTTAAATGCAACAGATTACTTGAAAATAATCTTAATCGTTCACAGGTTTAATTGAAGTGTCACAGGAATTCATATTATTTATTATAAGAGGACAAACTAAACAACGTTGATTCCATCCTTAGTTTCTCTCTAGTAATTGAGGTAGATTATTTATAAATTTACTGTAGTAGATGAACTTCTTTACTGCAAAAACTGGTGAATGACTTATTTGTAATCAACATATAAGGTGCTAACTACTAGAAGCTTTGGAGATATTTACAGAAAACTAATTTGTCTGATTTAATGAACTTGAAAAATTGAAAGTCACCAGAAATTCGTATTCTCTTCTTTACAGTCAGCTGTGTATATCAACGTCTGATCTTGACTTATTGTAAATTTCGAAACATGCAGATACTTGCACTATTTCTAGATTATCAGATATTGAACCTTCGACTTAACATAATTGTGTATACATTATTTAAGATTTGACATCAAATTTCGACGAAAAATACATTTTTCTTAATAGTTGTGTTTAGTATATTTCAGTTAGATAGTTCATTTTACTAACAATAGTTTGACGTTATAAAACGAATGAAAGTAACATACCTGCAACTCTCAATTCGAAGGAAGCAAGTGTTAGCATATACTTTTTTGTCTGTACCACAGACTGGATCTAAGTTTGGTGGACAATATTCCTTGCAACCAAGTCGCCTTCCTTGAAGACAATGGACTAAAGGAACTTCGAATATATGTTTTCTGAAAAACATTACATAATCAGAATAAGCATTGCGATTAATTAAAATGTATTTGAATTTTAAAAAAAATCAGCTGACTATTAGGTTACTTACCCGCAATTCTTGCTGAACATGTGACATTCGCTCTTGTATAGATTTCCATCAGAAGCACAGACTGGTCTGACTACACGTCCAACAGGACAAGTGACGTCACAGTACGCTGTCATCCGACACATCGTCATCTTTACAGGGACAATTCGTTGTCTGAAATCATTACAAAAAAAGTTAGCGTTCTGTTTATATCGGCCAGAAACTGGAAATAGCAAACCACTGTCCACAGTGTAACTCATCAGTTACACATTGGAAAAAGGGTCAATGAAAATAGTAATTATAATGCTTACATTTTATAAACTCATCATTAAATTTTACAAAGCGATAAATAATGAAGTCTGATGTACATTGTTAAACTAAAAAAAAAAACAATTCAAAAAGCTGTTTTCAAAGAATTACACTGCTTCATTTTAAATTTAAACAGTTTAAAATTTCGTTTAATTAGCAGATGTAGACTTCCTTTAAACTGTACAATTCATCTGCAAAACAAAAATAAAACATACATTCCTTCTTTAGTTTTAATTACTAATAAAAGTTGTTTGTAATGAAACAAATATTGAGTATAATAACAGTTTTCGTTTGAGTTTTCTGCCTTGGGAAGCATGACGATATTCATATTATAAGGAAAACTAAAGAAACAAACCAATTTCTTTAAAAGATAAAATTCATAGTTACCCGCAAGTTTTCTTTTTCATCTCACAAGCATTCTTGTAAACATTGCCATCGGAACCACAAACTGGATCATCTGGACTCTTAGAACAGTCTTTGGGACAAATTTCTGGAATGCTGAAATTATGGCAAATACCCTCATGGGATCTGCTAATGCCTTTCCTAAAAGGTACAATATTCAATATCATATGATAAGGTTATGTAATAAAAATGACCTTTAACACAAGGCAAAAACATCACGTTGAATAGAAATTTATAATGAAATTGTTCCATAGTTTTTTTTGTAGTTCTTTCCTCCTACAATATCTATTATAAAAAATCTTCAACATCACTCAAAATAATTTTGTTGTTCAAAATTTCGCAAACTTATTGTTATGGAAATAGGCTTGAGAAAGAGGATATGAGTATTCTCTTCGAAAATTTGCTTTTGAAAATAAATGTAAATTATTTCGTTTATTTTGAGTGATGTTGAAGATTTTTTATAAGAAATTTAAACAGATAATTAGTAATTTACTTTAATATTTAGGTAAAAACTTTAAAATTACATTAATAAAAAAGAGAAAACATTATATAGTTGTTGCATTCTTTTCTGCAAAGACATTAACTGTCATTATAAATATTAAAAGAAAATGTTTCATACTATTATTCAGACATTCCGTTTACGGAGATCTCCGGACAGCAATGAAAGATACAATGGACAAAACGAAATAATAGTTATCTTAGATATCATTTGCTTAAGTAATTGTTATAAAATTTAATTCTTTACTTTCCTTATTAAAAGATGTAATTTGTATTTCAAAGTAAATATAAATATCAAAGTAATATTAGTAAAACAAAGCAAGAAGTTTGTAAATTATATGTAACTTATCAAAATAAAATTTGAGTTAGCACTTTTTCTAATTAATTATTCCTTGAATTTGTGAATTTACATTTGTATTAATTATAAGAAATTTTTTAAGTATAAAAAAGTTTTAAATCAGAACTAGCAGACAACGTTCTACCCACCTGCATTCTGAAAGCTTGTATTCGCAATCGTTGCTGTAGGTTCTTCCGTCTGAGCCACACACTGGTTGAAATATTCCTCCACAACTAGTTTGTCCACATTTGTCGAGTCGTTCTTGACAGAAAGACATGGATGTAGGAGCTACGTCTTCACCGAAATTTCTAATTGGGAAGAAATTTTTCTACGTTAATTTAATGTGGTTCAAAATCTACATTAAAAAAAATCAGCAAAACGAAGGAATACCTATGGAACTTGTAAAATAAGATTCATGTTTTTTTGTGGTGTTATCCCTGTTTGTATTTATTGTTTTCTCAGTTTTTAAATTTATCGAAAAACTACTTGGTATTTCTATTAAAGTTAAAAGTATTCCACTATAGGCCTATGCAGGCCCTTGGGGTCTTGACCAACGGCACGAAGTTGAGGTCGGATGGTCAGCACGACGCCCGCTCGCCTTTAACTCCCGGGATAGAAACCAGGTACCCATTCTACAGAGGGCTAAGTAGACTCCAGGACCCCTTTGGAGGAGAATGGAGCGTGGAAAAAATCCTCGTCTTCCGCCGAGGCCGGGGATGGATCCCGCCATTTCCAACCCGCAGCCAAGCGTGGTATTCCCGTTAGTTCCAGGAAAATGAAGAACTGCAAATATGTACTTACATGTTTTCCTTGATAGCATTTAAGGGATGGACTTGGTTGGATCAATAATCTTGATGTTAAACGCATTTCTTTTTAATAAGATCCTTTATATCTGATACATTTGGACCAATTCATAATGATCATATTTATGATTGGACACGTTCCATAGCAGTGACAAATTTGAAATAAAAGTAGATGGCAGAAATAGGAAAGAACATGTCACATTGAACAGCCAGCATATAGAGGACATGAAGAACAAGCATTTAAGCATCCGCATACTTTGTTGTTTGTTCATAGGTGACCTTTTTGTCTGTTCAAAGGTGTGGCGGGAATGGTCCGAAAAGAGATACAGTCGACATCTACTTAGTTGGAAAACGAAACCAACATTGGTTTATAATCGAAATAAGGCATGATTTACATCTTCTGTACAGAAGGTCTACGGTCCACCATTTAGTGATAGACTACGATCAGTAGTCGCAGAGAACGATAGTCGTAATGAGGTTTGAGGGTATCTATTGTTTTACGGTGCAAACTTCG
This sequence comes from Thereuonema tuberculata, assembly GCA_023159025.1. NCBI lineage: Eukaryota > Metazoa > Arthropoda > Chilopoda > Scutigeromorpha > Scutigeridae > Thereuonema > Thereuonema tuberculata. The sequence continues at coordinate 5,755,001 of JAFIDM010000002.1, forward strand.
TGTCCAATGTGTCCTTTCATAATAGATCTCTAGGGTTGCCATTACGGCGAACCCCTAGAAGAAGCCGTTGAATTTGCAGAGAACAGATACTGAGGTGGTTTCCCGTTACCTTCCTCAGAAAGCCATTACGGAGTGACACCACACCTGAAGAGAAAGATGAAAAAGCAGATAGCATAGGAAAGGAATTTTTTTTAATCATCCAAGCAGATGCCGCGATTCGAACATTCCGGCTCAAACGGTAGGCCGTCGCTTAGACTACTAGGTTATGCCTGAACTGCTGAGGATCGCTAAAAATTTTCTTCGTTGATGATTCTTTATTCTTTATTACTGTGATGGGAATAAAAATTCTCTCCTGGACACTTGAAAGGTTTTCCAGCAAGCAGAATAAAGCTTGTCCTTCACGGTACTGTCTGTAACACTCTTCTAAAATAATACTCTTAATGAAATAGTAATAACTGTAGCGGTAATAAAGCAGAATAGTTAATTCTGAACATCTAAGTTCTTTCCTATTGTTTTCCTATATCTGCAATTGCGGAACATATAACATTAGTTAAGTTTTTGAATCATGGCTAACATTGAAAAAATATCATCTTGATGTAAATTTTTTTCCAAAAACATAGTAATTTCAATTGCAAATATTTAACATATATCCAATAATAATATAATTGTCAACGGTGTTACATGTTAAAATGTCTATCAGGTCTGCAGTTGATATTTAAAATTGTAAATACTTTAAGTTGTAAATTTTTTTTCTTATTTTTCTTGTATACCATTAAGTTTGAAGTACTGTTTCTTGGTGCCATTACATTAAACTCAAGGGACGTATTTTAATCAAAATAAGATAAAAATTTACTGATTTTGTACTTTTTTTGGTCTTGAAGAACAAGTAACAATAGTATGTGGTATTTTACTTTGAATGAAATACATTTATTTTAAATACCGCAGATGTTACCATGATATATCTTAGAATATTACTATTTATTATAAACTTACCCGCAATTGAGCATGCGCATTTCACATTCGCTGTTATAAATATTTCCATCAGTTGCACAGATTGTCTGGTTTTCCTGATATCGGCAGTTAGTTGGGCATCCATACCTATTTCGTTCTTGTCCTACGAAGAAAATTAGAAATAATGAGAATACGCAGTACTTAAAGAAAATTTAAAACAATAAAAGTGACTTTAATTCCAAATTTTCATTAATAAATTTCTTTTAACATCTGAAGATTTAGCAGTTTCAGCTAACTGTGCAGTGAAAGAATTAAGTTCTTACTTTTTCAAAACATATTTTGCCAAAATATTAATTACTTACAGCAGAGGAAATGATAAGGTTTGGTAGTTTTCTACCATTATGCCATTAGATTACAAAATAACAAGTATATGTATAAGATAGGTATATTTAATGTAACACATTTTAATAATAGAGCTGTGATATTTAGGCAAACAGATAACAACAGGATATTTACCAAAAACCTAATCTTAATATCAGTTGCTTGTCTTTCAAGCTGCATTTACCACACAAAAGTTAATGAATTTTGTCGAATTCCTTCAAATGTAGACATATTTGTCGTAATAATTGATCAACAAAAACATGAAATTATGTTAAACTCTTTAAATATAAAACCTTTATCAAACAAAACGTTTTAAGTGAATTAGATGACATCTGTTTATCACAATGAATATATTGAAAGAGTATCAATGGTACTAAAAATTTCGCAAGTTTTTGTTTGGACTTAACGAAAATATCTGAGGATTTTCATTCCACTTTTCTTTCCTTTTCCCAGAAATAAATAAAGTTCTTGCTTGTAAACGTTGTGGTATAGCTTGAAATATTTTGATTATTTTTATAAAAGAAATAGAAAAAATCCTTAACGAAGTATAAATAATTATAAATTTGACAAGGGAAAGAAATATCGTAGTAACTTGAAATTTGTAACTAGACTATAGCATATTGAAGTCTATCCAATTCATGCATTTCTAAGTTCTATATAAATGCAGTCGAATCAGATATAAATAATAACTTTACAGGGTGTTTCAGAATTCCCTCCTGGATTTCGGAAGTCTGTAGCTCAAAGAGAAACGGACGAGAGCGTGGAAGTGAAAAGAGTGCATAATCAAGTTTTTAACATATCTTAAAGATGTTTGTTATATCTCCTCTGGTAACTCGACAGACATCAATTCGACAGACAAAACCTAGCTCTTGCCACACACATTGCAACGTATCAACATCGATGTTAGCAACTGCAGCCACGATTCTGGGAAAGCACGTGGCAAAGGAGGCACCTAAACTTTATCTTTAATATAGCCCCAGAGGAAAAAGTCACATGAGGTAGGTCGGGTGATCTGGAAGGCCATGGAATAAGTGCGGAGTCGTTATAAGACGTACGTCCAATCCATCGGTGAAGTAAAGTGTTACTGAGGTGACCTCGAAGTCCAAATGAAAATGTGGAGGAGCTCCGTCCTATTGTAAAATGAAATTGTCACTATCCTCATGTAACTGAGGCAGTAGCTATTGTCGTAACATGTCTAAGTAAACAAAACCATTAACACTTTTCTCGGCAAAGAAAAATGGTCCTTTCACTTTCCAAGATGAAATTTCACAAAACACAGTAGCATTGGATATGTTGAACTGTTGCACGAGAATTTTCCGTGCCCCAAATACGCACATTATGGCGATTGATCTTGCCAGAAAGATGGAAGCACGCCTCATCACTGAACACAACCTTTTCTGTCTCCTCCTGTAAACGTTCTTGAAATTGCAAACAGAATTTATGAGGCGATTGTTATCTTCAGGAGTGTCTGAAGCAGCTGCAGGCGGTGTGGTTTATAGGCAAGTCTTTTGTGATGGATGCGCCAAACAGTCACACGAGACATTTTAATTCTCGGCTTGAGTGACATCTTGATTTTTTATAAGGACTCCTGGTAAAGGTTTCTCGTACGCCGTCCACAGTCCCAGGCGATGGGCCTGGACTGCCTGTTCGTTTTGCAGTATATAACAGCCCGTTTCTTCGAATTTCCTATACCACTCTGTCATTGTTATGACCGTCAGTGCGTCTGTATGATACTTGGTTCTAAATCCACGTTGCAACTCCTACAATTGATTCGGTTTTAGCGAGTTGCGAAATACAAAATGATCCCTGTTCGCCTGAAAACGCCATGTTTCCTACACTACTGCCTCCTTGTGGAGAAACGGGTAACTAAGCCACGGCATGTGATAAAAGAAAACTTGATTATGTACTCTCTTCACTGCCACGCTCTCATCCCTGTGGGCGAGTTTGTCTGTGATTTCTGAAATCCCGAAGGGAATTTTGAAACAATCTGTATGTATCGTTATAAAACTTATAGAGTATATTAATTATTCGTATACTTCAACAGGAACAATTTCTTTAATCCACGAAGCAAATTTTTTTAACATGATTATTTTCTGAAAGATCACGTTTAAATATATAAATAAAAATGGTTCCCAACATTACCAAGAGAAGAAAAAAGGGTTTTTATAGTCTGCGGAGTGAACGAGCTCATGTGGGGAGGAAGCGATGTTGCTAATGTCAAGTGTTGACTTTGCAGAGGTGGCTAACAAATAAGACTATGTTGAGTTGGCGAAGACAGAAGAAACTTGCCAAAAATACTTTTCTTACAATTGTACATTTACAATATAATTGCAAAAGAATATTTCAAACTTTTATAAATAAGGTGAAATGGTTGTAAGAACATATAAATCCGTATTTCATAAAATTTATGCCAAATCCATGAAATGATAAAAACAAATACAGGTTGTTATTCGCATTATAGTGAACAAGCTTTCTTCAGAATTGACAAAATATTAATTCAATTCTCCAGGATACGAAAATTTAGTGTCTTTATTTTGCTGCGTAACGCTTAAGTAATAATGCAGTAAATGTACCCAAAAATGTTTATCTACAATTAAAAATGGACTTACCAAGACAATAAACCATAGGAACTTGATATACGTGTTTTCTGAAAAAGTTCAAATAAATTTTAATAAAAAAGAGATTCCAAAATAAGATGAGATGTGTTTCTTAAAAAAAAAAATATATTTATGAAATATTTCGAAAACAAACCAAAAAACAAACCTTTTTTAACTTCTGTTATTTTAATTAAACAATTACTGGTTGATTTTTTCTTTTAAAATTAATTTTAAAGGTAGAACTAAATATTTAAAATTTCTCTTACTTTAAAGTATTTGCCAAATCCTATATTTACTATTATATGGATTTTTCTTTGAAAAAAGATTGATAAAAACGGAATATAAGACGTTTAGGAAATTCCTTACACAATAGATGAAATAGGAAGTTTGGAACCATGTAAATATTAGGAATGGTGTCTGATTAAGTGTCATTGAATGAGGAGAAATATTTCAATCGAACATTGATTTCTTTATTTTTAGAAAATTAAATCCAATGACTTTTCCCTGTATGCTAAAATTCTTGTACATCGGTCGTGTGGTTGCTGAAATTTTGTACAATTTGGTGTACGCTTTAAGAAAGAGTTTTCGGCTATTCTCATCAAGGAGATACTTGTATTGAAGTTGTTGAATCACGGCATTATTATCAGTTTTTATTTATATCAAAAGTTATTTAATACCATCTATTCCTAATCGTCTTAAGTTTAATAAGATTTAATTCCTTAAAAAAATATCACGTCGAAGTGTTTATAAAACCTCTTAGACAAAACAAAATCTGTTAAATTGGTGTTATTGTAGCATAGCATTCATCAAAATTTATCTAAAGAATCAATATTTGCTTGAGACTAAAATGTAATATAAAAATTTGATATCTAATATATTTTATGTGTATAAATGCAAACTATGTTAACTAAATAAGATATGTAGAAAAGCAAAAAAAAAAAAAAAATAAGCAAAAAATAAAAGATGTAAAATGCCAGATGTAAGATATAGTTAAGAAATACATACCCACAATTCTGCTGCTTCATTAAACAAGCGTTGCTGTAAATTCTTCCATCACTGCCGCAAATAGGATCGTACCATTTACGACATTGGTCTTCGCAATGCCTTGTAGTTTGGCAATTCTTGTAGGTCGCTTTCACAACTTTTTGCCTACAAAAGGATAAAACTAATTAATTTTGATAAACATTTCCTTTGAATAATTCATAGAAATCCGTTTTTTTTAATTGTAGTAAAAAGAGAAACAGGAAACGACAAAAAGAAATGAATAAATGAATGATCTACATAAAAAAAGAAAAAGAATAATCAATAAAAAAATGGGGGACTTAAAAAAATGCTTATTATTTAAAAAAAACAGTGTTAATTTAAAAAAAAACTGTTCATTTAAAAAGAAAACAGTATATAAGAACACACTTGAAGATCTTCTGTAAATATATATGAATTCCTCTCATGACAAAGTAAATAAAATTTATAAAAAAATATATGATTGAAAAAAAAAATAATCAGTGACAATTATAATAAAATTACAATATATATATATTTAATGTCCCAGTAGTGTGCAGATATTAGGACAAATTAAAGCATATCTTTTGATATTTTGTTTTAACTTAGGCCACATTAGTCCCTTTAAGTACATTAAAGAATGATTAATCTTGGCTGACGAATGTTCAAAGTACGTTAAATAACTGACCAAATGTCCCATTCCTAGCGAGTTAAAAATAACTAGAAACCCACATTAATCTTACCCGCATGTTTGTAATTTCATTTCGCATTCACTGGGGTATACATTGCCATCTGAGGCACACACTGGCTTGTCTTTGATGTATTTGGTTGGTGGACAGGTTGTGGGACATCTCTCCGGTTCACTCAGATTTCTACAGGCTCCTGCATGAGCAAAACGGATCCCTGTCCTATTATGAAACAAAAGAAAAAATGAAATATTTTATATAAGATATTCAGTTTCTTTATGTATTCGTGTAGACAGACATACTTAGGTTTTTGTGATTATTCTATTTTCTAACGTAACTCTAATGCCCTAAGGCGAATGTTTCGCGGGAATGTTCTATAATACATTACAATATATTAAAACTGCATCGAGACTATTGTTTTGTTTTTTGACTATCGAATCGTACAGTAAAAATATTTAGGTATATACATTATATATATATATATATATATATATATATATATATACAATATGTAGTTAAGTAGTATATAAATTCAGTTTTGGTGATAACATAAAACTTGTATAAGCTTAAAATGCTACTTTTTTAGGCAATTAAAAACCTTGATCATCAAATTGTCTTGGAGGGTTAAAAACAAGTTGAACTGTAGCAATTATAGTAAAACCTCATTATAACTGACTAATAGGGGCTGAAGGTTGTCCGTTTTAATATCCGGTTTATAACAAATAATTCTTATAGGAGTGTAATGCAGCAGGGTCTACATCAATGAAAGTACAATAGTTAGCTATAAAAAGTGTTTATTATATATCAAATAAAAAACAGCCTTCAACATAGTAGGTTGAATTGAAAAAGATGTGTACGTATGCACTGCATCAATCATCAGAACAAGAAGGTCCTGGTTCATGTTGATTGCTTACATTCATTGGTTTAAAAAAATAATTTATTTTCTGCTTATTTCTTCAGTTAATAACTCAGTTAATAACTGATGGAGGTGCCGTAAGTGTTCATAATAAGCAAACACATTTTCATTTGAATCCTGTTTTAGTGTTACAATTTTTTTTTAAAACTGTCCGTTATAAGCGACGTCCGCTATAATAGGGTCCGTCATAATGAGGTTCTACTATATTTTGCTTGTCTTTATACAACTTATGTGTATGAATATATATACGGGTGTTTTCTTATTTAGCTTTTATTTTAATAGGTTCTCTAAATAACTTTCATTGATATCAGCTCATTACAGAGATGAAATCTTAAAAATATAAAGAAATAATATATAGAAATATGAAGTAAAATTAAAAGATAGACGTGCTTACATCATTTTGTAAAAATGAAAAATAACTTTATCAGTATTATAATGTTAAAATAAATGGAAACACTGCATTTCTTGGTAGAAATAAACATTTAACTTAAATGTTCTATAAAGAGTTCATTGAAATGAATAGCTTTTAAATTCCAAATAATATTCCCAATCAGAAAATAATTCTCATTTCATAGTCGCATTTTATATTTGTGCTATATTATTTATAAATAATATAACCTTTCTTTTTATATCCATACAGACTGACTGAAATTTGGACAAAAAAAATATCTGTCATACATTATTAATGTTCTCCCATCACGTAAGAGGACCATTAGCTTTTTATCAAACTCTTCAATTAAACTTGCTGTGCCAGAAAGAGCTTTCATATCAATTTCTCTTCATAGAAATTTAGTTCTTCATAGAACTATAGAAATGATTCACGTAGGAAAAGAATATGGAGATATTCCAAGAGGAATTTCTGTCGTCAGAGGAGAAAAAGTTTAATTGAAGAGCTTGATAAAAAGCTAATGGTCCTCTTACGTGATGGGAGGACATTAATAGGTTATTTGAGTATTGATCGTTTGCAAATCTGTAATACATGTTGAGGAAAAACGTAAAACCAACGAAAATGCACAATCGTTTGCTTTCACGCTTTGAGCCATCATCGAAGGGAACCTAGGACAGCTGTTTCGTCCTTATTAGGACTCATCAGCCAGATGTCTTATATATATGAATTTACGTCTTCTTATGTCTTTCTTTGTTTTAAGCATATATGTATGATCAACTTATGATTAATAAAAATGTCATATATTACAATTAGTTAATCTAATTTCATTTTACGTAAGGATACAATTAAGTAAATGAATTAGGTTACTGAACTGTCCGAATTCTATTCGATTATTGATAGTATTTAAAGTTAATAAAATTAGAATAAAATCATATTTAGAACGGATTGGTTTAGCATCATATGCCTACGGTTTCTTAGTATTATGTTAGCACGTATTTTGTATTTATTATAAGCAAATTGTCATTTCTTTAACCAGAATTACGCAATGAATAGATGCAGATCAATTTGAAGTATAGTAATGGCGTCGTTATTTATTGGATTGGCCAAAAAGTTCGTTCGGTTTTTAAGTAAAAATAAAAGACACATTTTTTCATTGTCACCAATAATTTTATTGAACAACGTCTTGAATGGTTTGTTCCACTATCTTCTGTCATCTTTGAGTCAATTTCATAATTCCATCTTCTCAAAACTTTTTTGTCTTTTAGAGCAAACAAATGTTCCAAGGTGCACTTGGTGTCTTCCAGGGAATTGAATTTATTCCATTAAGAGAATTTTCTAAAGACCGAAATAAATGAAAATCCGAAAGTGCAATGTCGGGCGGATGAATCAGAACTTCCCAGCCAAGCTGTAACAGTTTTTGTCTGGTCAAAGAAACACACGGTCTTGCGTGCTTATTGATTTCCATCTTCAATATTAAATTGGCGACACAAAATTCACCAGTTTTGATCAGTTTTTGTTTTAAATGCACGCTTATATGACAGCTGCCAATATACAGTTTAACAAAACGGTGTCGAATGACGTTACAGATACCTAAGCGCTACTAGAGAGAACTTACCTAAAAAAAAAACGAACGAACTTTTTGGACAGACGATTTTTGTATAAGCAGACGATTCAATAGTGGCTTAACTTTGTAAATTAAATCTAAGAGCAACTTAAAACGGATTGCATTGAGAACACTGCACTAATGATGTGGATAAACTTACACATATCGAGGGAACAAAAATCTACGGACGGAGAAACCTACAAATGACATTTCTTTAAAACATATTTATAGATAAATATTAATTTCTTTGCTGGTTGGAAAATAAATGAGCATTTAGCGATCCTAAAATGCTCTTTTTTGGTTTTGGTAATTAACTCTAAGTCTTTTGTTTTAAGGTGATTTCAGCAATTTTTGTCTGATTTGTTAGATATTTTTAAAAATGAGAAATGAGAAAGAGCAGACTTACCTACAAGATTCCAGAGCAAAGTGACATTTATTTCTGAAAGTGACACCGTTGGAACCACATACGTAGTCGTAATTATCGTAACAATAGGCCTGACAAGAAACCACTTTGTTACTACTACAGTAGCGAAGACTGCTTTTTGCTATGACAGGACTCCTGCAAAAGAAAAAAAATGAATAAGTCACTAATTGCATAGATTTAACAGAAAAAATGCTTTATTAACATTTACAGACACAAAATTCAGATATTTAATAGGAAATTATTACTTTATAGTAGGTCAATCTTAAAATCGTCAATGTAAGCTAATTACAAGAAATAATACGAACAAACTTTATTCAAAATGAAGCAGAAATCAATAGTTCTATGGTTAGGTATTAAAGGCCTATTTGGTCGTCTGACCTCCGTTTCGTTCGTTCCGTATTAGTAGATCTTTGTATCTAATATTCTATCTCACATAAGTGTGATATTTTAACTATTACTCTTTATTTACGGTTGTAGCCAAGTGTTTAAGAGCTGATTGCAGTTTGGGTAAATCTGTTTCAATTCCCGACCCAGGCGGAAATTTGGGGATTTTTCCACACTGAATTCTCCTTCAGACTGATCCTAGGGTCCACCCAGCCCTCTGCAGAATGGATAACGGGTTTCTTTCCCAGAAGTACAGACGGGCGAGCGTTGGGCGACCACACGACCTCATTGAAGCGTTGGGAGCCTTACCTCCAGCGCTCCCACGGACCATCAGTTTAGTCTGATATATTTTGCCTGTTTACATTGACTATAACAAACTATAGCATAGAACAGAACTATACATAGAAAGAACTGTAACATAGAACATAACTGAACGTAGAACAGAACTATGAGATAGAACAGATTTATTATGAAAAATTATAAAAAGAAATATTTTATTGTTAATTAATATAAGTTATTATTTTCAATTGCAGTTGATGCCAAATGGAGAGAAGAAAGGCTGCAACAGTATAACCTTCTTCGTGGGATCATTTACGGCATTCTGCTCATTGTATCCAACTTTCCTCTATCAACATCCTCCGAAACAAATCCAGTCCAAAATAAACATTCAGCTTCATCAGCTATAGGGAAAAATGAGAATGATTTCCTGCAGTCATTCTTTTGTTAATCTGATTTGTTAATTAGAAACCTTGTTGTCTTCATTCAAAATCATTTTTAGATATTCTGAATTCCGAAATATTTTGTAGTGACCCGCAGTTCAGGGAGGAAAAAAACTTCTTCACAAAACTAAGATTATGTTTCTACTTTAAATCTATACCTTAAAAGATATAAATAAGAATAAGTTTGTAGTAATAACACTACAAACGAAAATATTATGTAATTTAAGAAAATTTAAGTTCGCATGCAAACTTTTAAATATCCGCTTAAAAGCGTAACTTCAACTTCTTAAGCAATAAGTAGAGTTACAGGTTTACAGACATAAACTGTATTCTTTATCCTGTAAGAACAACAACCTATCATCTCACAAATGTATTTTCAATTCGTATGAAAAGTTAGAAAAAAACATCAAATTCTGTGTAAAACTTCAATTACCAAGTAATCATATGGATTAGCTGCGGCTAGAGATTATAAAACCTGACAATAGGCGCCCACTTTGGCACATCTTCGGTGGATTTAAGAAGAGGATTAAGGGATACGATTAGTGTCAATCAGAATCATTTGCTTCGAAGATGATGGTGAGAATATATTGGAAGAAGAAGAAAAAAAGAAAAAAAATGGAATAAAAAAAATAATCTTAAATTATTTACACGGGAGGCTTCAACTTGCAGAAAGGGAGGAATGGCCTTGGTTTAATGATATCTTGCTAAATAAATTCTTTTATTTTTCATTTTCATATATACATAGTAAATCTCACTACTCAAAGGATTCACTAAAGTTTATAACAGAGAAAGAAGTTGTTAGAAGTTGTTACAGTACAAAGTTCTGAAATACAAGTCAAAATACACAAACCATTTTCGTCCATCGTAAAAACACAAACCTATTATTCCCAGAAACTGAAATTATATCTACTAGTTGACCCGTGCGAATAATTCGCACCAAAAAACCACTTTTGAGAAATAATAAACAAATCCAACAGCTGTCGTGCATGTCAGTTAAACTCATTGTCAATAGATGGCGCCTTCTCCATTTTTATAAAAAGGTTGACCCGTGCGAATAATTCGCATGTATCTTGATCAGTCGCCGAATGGTAATGTGGAAATAAATAAGATTGTCAATAGATGGCACCTTCTACATTTTTATAAAAAGGTATTTAGAATAAAGTTTTTTAACGAAAACAATAATTTAAACAGTTTGTTTATTTTTCGTCATTAGCGGTGAACGTAATCTTCAAAATATCTCAATCATTAATTTTGATAAAGTATTGATGATGTGTTGCCGGTACGCACCGAAATGCGAGCTACGTAGCCGAAGCCTCCGTGTTCCAGGGAGCGCTAGTGTTCCCAAGATGGCGAACCCCTAGCAGACTCCCTAGAATTTCAAGGGAAAGATACTGGGGTGGTTTCCCGTGGCCTTCCCCAGGACGCCATTAAGGAATGACGTCAGACCGAAGAGAAAGTGAAGAAGAGGCTGGACAACACAGGAAAGGAAATTGAAACAACCATGCCACTGCCGGGATTCGAACCCAGGTACTGGCGCACTGGCCGCCACGGCAGACCGCCGCCGAGACCACACGGCCACGCCAGCACGGCGATAAAGTATTAAGTGAGAATAAAAAAAAAAAAAAAAAAAAAAAACACCTTTGAGAAATAATAAGTTGACAAATTGTTATGTTTTTTTTTTTTTTGTAATAAGTCGTTTATTTTTATTAAAACATAAATCTTTGTTTGTTTTTTTATCTGTTCTTATTGAATAAACGATGAAATATCTTTTTAAAGTGCATTTTTATTCCAAAAAGGATGTATTAGAAGTTACGACGCTACAGCATTATTTGAAATTTTCTTTCGCTTTCGAAAAATAAGTCGCTTCTGTTAAAGCGTGTCTACATTTTTATAAAAAGGTTTTTAAAATAAAGTTTTTTAGCGAAAACATTAATTTTAAACAATTTGTTTATTTTTCGTCATTAGCGGGGAACGTAATCTTCAAAATGATGTCTCAATCATTGAATTTGATGAAGTATTAACGGAAATATGGCGTTCCGACAGAAAAACAGCTTTGAGAAATAATATATAAGGATAATTAAAAAGAAGATCCCTTATTAATTTTAGTAAATATCAGATCTATAGAAACCAAAACAATTGTAATAATAATACATTTCTATTAAAAATATTCTATAAAAATTCATTAGAGATTCTTCCTCCAAGAATAATACACTCTTTGACATAAAAATCGACCCACCAAGAAGGAATTATTTAATTGAGACAAAATTTGATATGTTTAATGTATAGAAGGATCTCTGAAATGATTAGGATTTGAGGACAGTTGGATGATTTATTTATTTTATTGGACAGAAAGAGCTACATAAAGTGAGCAAATTAGTTATGGCGTTGATACACCTTTGGTCTGGATACAAGCTGTTATCCGACGTGGCATTGATTGATATAGTTGGCGGAAGGTGTTCTGCTGATTTCGTGCCGAATGCTTCCAATTGGCGAGCTAATTCGTCGACATTCTGGGATGGTCACCAGAAATACCCCATCACATCCCAAATGTGCTCAATAGGAGGGAGATCTGTCGATCTGGCTGGCCAAGTAAGTGTGTCGCAACCACGAAGACAATCAATGGAGAGGAGTGCCGTGTGTGACCGGGCGTTGTCTTCTGAAAAGTAAGCACGTGGTGCTGCGAAAGGAACAACGGGATCATAGAATTTCGGCAACGTACAACTGTGCTGTGAGGGTGCTACGGAGGACTACCAAAAGGGATCGGGCTATCCAACGAGATCATAACTCCCTATTGTCGGTCGTGTGAAGTGCGACAATAACAACGGGATCCTGAAGATGTCTTGGCCATCTCCAGACACGTCTGCACTGGACTCAGTTCAAAATGAGATTCATCACTGAAGACAGTTTCTCCACAATCAGCACAATTCCACATTGATCATGCCCGGTACCTCTGCAATCGCTCTTGACTGAGGGGCTGGTCAGTGGTAGACGGCGTAATGGAAGCCGCGAGAAGTAGATTCTGCTCCTGTAGTCTTCTACTAATGGTCCGAGCGGTCACTTCAGTATTGTTCACACGTTGGATGGTTGATAGTGATAAATAAGGTGCTCTAACGTTTGCTCTGACAATCGCTCTATCTTCCCATCACCCTAGGCTGTCCTCTGCCCTGTTGTCGCTGAAATTTGTCGTTCTGGACCCATTCTTGCCACCATCCTCTAATTCCCGCATCGCTTCTAGTCAAATGCCAAACGATTCATCGGTTTGTCCAACCAGCCTCATGTGCGTCCGATGGCTAATCCTCTTTCAAGCTCAGTCACATGGTCTTAGTGACCGCGAATTCGCTGGCGAATCATTGTTACAGTCAACGTAGGAAAACACAATCAAAATCCACTGGAAGTTTTGTTCCTGAAAGCGAGATTCGCTCTTTACGTACACCATCACTATTCTGTATGCGCTGTACCTCCGGCCATTCATTTATTGATCATTTGAAATTTTTAAATTAAATTTAAAATTTAAAATTATTGATCACTTGCATATTCGGTCTTAAGATTTTTGCATGTGAAGTTTCATAATTATCGGATTATTATGTCGGGGTGCGTCGAAGAGTGCAAATAAGGTATAGTTGTCGAATCAACTTTCGAATATTTACAAAAACTTGATAAAACAATAATAATAAAAAAAGTTGTTCTGTGACCAAAGAAATTGAGAATGTAGCCACCAAGAAAAAAGTCGTTTGGTTCAGGTTAAACTTAAAAAGAAAGAAAAAACTAAACAGTTGACTGATCAAATGATGAGAGGAAGAGAAGAGGATATAGAGAACTTTACAGGGAAGTCTAAAGCTACGCGAACACCATCCGATTTTGCACCAACTTAGTTGGCCAACTTCGAGATGGTACGATTTTGTCAGCCGCGAACACCATGGTCTACCTCGCAAATGAAGTCGGCCGCAAATGAAGTGATAGCAGCAATCCCATAATTCAATGCCTTTCCCCCAGCAGTTGTGGAAAATCCGAAAAAAATCGAGGTTTTGAAACCTCTCTGATAAATTCTGCCGAATATAATTACTGCATTTCAGTATAAACTTTATTTATGCATGAAAGAAACTCGCAATACTCTGATATTATTGTGTACCCGCTCGTCGTCGATTCGAAGCGGTGATACTCGTTTATGGACGCCATTTCTTATCATGGGCGTGAAGTCATGACTGATGTGTTCCAACGCTGCCCTGTAATTCCGACCAACTTTCCCGAGTTGGTCCTGCATAATCAACTCGAGTCGGTCAACTAAAATCACTGCAAAGTCGCTGAAAAACGTGCTCAAGGTCCGCTCTAGCAACTCGAAGACTGGAAGTTGACCAATTAAGTTGATCGAAAATCGGATGGTGTTCGCGGGGTTTAACAATTCAAATACAAGGTAATCGTAAAATAGTAAACTTTTCCTATTCAGAGCACTCTGTAGCTGCAGTCAATAAATGGATTGACTCCAAAATTTGTAAACAGACTTTACAAAGGATACGGAAGAGTGTTAAGCAAAAGAAAAAAACAATAGTTCAAAAAGTTATCCTGGGGACGCTTTATAGCAAATACACAAAAAAACAACAAATATATAAAAAAATAAACAATAATCAACAGAAACACAATCAAAAAGCATTTATTCGTTCTGTACGGGACATGTCTGCTGCACATTCTGTTTAGCGATATAAGGAATGTTGCTCGATGTGTTCCCTATCGTGAATTTTGTGATATTTGCAAGTGATCCTCTCTGATGCTTCGCACATGTGTCAAATAAGCAATATTTCCACGATAAACCATATTCTTTAAAAGGCCCCAAAACCTGAAATCACGTGGATTCAAATCCGGAGAACGTGATGGTCAGGCAATCGGAAATGATCGACTAATCATCTGATGAACGGTGAAATGTTGGAGCAAACATTGCTGTAGGGCGAGTCCAATATGTTCGCACCATTTTGCGTAAAAGTTGTATACGCAAGGCATTGTCGCTGTTGAAGTTGGGGTACGACAAAAATTCTGGAGCACGTTACGATATCTTAGTGCCGTCAAAGAACATGTCACAGGGCCATTAGGAGCAACTTCTTCAAAGAAGAATCTCGTCCGATGATAAATGTGGGAGTGAACCATACCAAACGGTCACTTTAGAAGAGTGCGTCTAACTTCCGTCATATTACGATGCGTCTAACTTCCGTGATATTGCATGTTCAATACTGACCCCAGAATAGGAGTCATTGACTGTTCAACAACAGTTGTCGCAACATCTTCATCAACTTCTTCAGTGACAGGCAAGCGCCCTCTGCCCGGTTGAACGCCTAACGATTCAGTTTTCTAGAATCTACGTATCATGTTTCTCACAGCTTGTGCAAGCATTGGTCCGCGGCATAAGTTCTTATGAAGGGCAGCCACAGCATTATCATGGTTTTCGTAAAAAAAGCTTCACAATTAAAGCATATTGCGGTAAATAATAGTCATCGCAACTGATCGGAATGGCATTCATTCAGCTTTTATTCCCAAAACTCTGCAGCAATGCGCATTCTTAGGCAAATAAGATTTCGATTTCGTTCATTGCAGAGCCAACCGTGCCATTGTTTTCACTAAATTTATTCGTAATGTTAATAAATGCAAAATTAAAAGTTTAAAACGTCATTTTAGGTTTGTCTTAGTTATTTACAGTGCTTTTTTATATTCATGTTTACTAGGGGAACTTTTTTGAACTTTTTTGTTTTGCATAATCCTTCTCCGCATGTTTTGAATAGTCTGTTTACAAATGTTGGTATCAATCCGCTTATTGGTTACATCTGCAGAGTGCTCTGCATATTGGCCTAGTTAATCATGTTCACCTTGTATATGATTGAAATTGAATGCCAACATATTTAGAGGTTTTTTTGAACCGAAAATTTTTATGTATTTCCTAAATAGGTACCAAAATAGTAAGAATCAAAATTATAGAGCATCCTTATAATCTACTAAATTTTAGATTTGTAGGACAAATAACTTTTTATTAATTTTGTTTACAGATAATAGGACACGTAAATTTCACCTTAATTCTATTTCGAAATTATTTGTTGTAATTTTTTCTCTTTACGTTGCACATTACGGAGCATTATAAATGTTAAATCATACCCTGCAGTACGTAGGTAGCGTGCTTATAAAATAAATTGATCAAATAAAATCGTATATTAACTAATGCGGGAAGTTCCCGAACTTAGCGAGTGATGGTGGAACCGTCATATCTCTTAACATTAACGTAGTTATGAAGTTGTATTATGAGGAAATAATTTACAGACGCAAGCAATGTGAGAACCTTCTGATAGAATAGCATAGTTCTGATAGTATTTTGTTAATAGTAGTACCGTACTAACAATAACAAAATACAAAAAATATGATTTTTTTAACTGTAAAATGATTCTTTCTTCCCAAAGTTATACATTTCTGAAATGTATATTACTGAATTCAATGTAATATACATATTAATATTGTAATATACAAATATATATTACTGAGTAAATTACTGAAATCAAATAAGATTGTCTAATAAAATTATCCAAAAATAGATTAGTAGATTAATACAGATCTTAAGCCAAATTAAAATTTTAACAATTCTTTTTTTTTTAAAAATGTGAAAGAATGGCATATATGAAAAATGATACATGCAGTTACATAGTAAGATATTAATTTGAATTATTTTTTGACTTATTCAAAATGTATACTATTGTTGATTAGAAAACTAACATACGATGAAACTAAAGCAAAAGTAATCAAATGAATTATTGAATTACTAGCCGGGTACCGTCGCTTCGCTCCGGAACCCTTGCATCTATAACATTAAAAAAAACACTTTATTTATTTCGCAAATTAATATTGAGAATTGGAGAATATACGACTTCCCAGCCCGTTGTGGCCTTCTCCACTTAACTCAGGTGTATTGCGGGTTGGCGCCACACACCTGGGGTTCCCGCCGTTCACTTCATCGTCAGTTTGCAAGATTATTCCCTATCCCCTAAGAATTTCGAAAAATCCGACCTTATTCATTGTCTACATCATAAAGGAAACTTCTGTGCAAAATTTCAGCTTTCTAGGTCCAAGGGTTTGGGGTGGGCGTTGATGAGTCAGTCAGTGAGTGAGTCGGGACTTTTCTTTTTATATATGTAGATTTTCATGAATTTTGTTTTCTTAACATCATTGATTAGTTCTTTATAGATTAAATTTGGATCTGTTATTTTGTCATTTTCAACTCTTATCCGATTCGTTCTTTACATATTATTCCTGGTGTTTTGATATCATGTTTATTTGTGAAAATATGATCTATATTTGTTTTCGTATTTCCATGAATTGTACAGTTGTTTCTTGTTGTTCCGTAAAGATGATTTCTGAAACCAGTATTGCACATAAGTTTCACGCATTTCTGTACTGCATTGTTTTTATTCATTTTGAAAATATCTATATTTACGTCACCAATCAGTATAGTTGGACAGTTGTTTAATATCTTTTCATTTCTTATGAATAGATTCTCTATTTTATTAACATTTTAGTAATTTGTAATTTAACATTTTGCTTACAGAATGACAGACAGAATAACGTTTTTATAATATATAATAATAATAGCCGGGTATCGTCGCTTCGCTCCGGAACCCTTGCATATAGCGTTGAAAAAACAAACTTTATTTATTTAGCAAATTAATGTTGCGATCGTCGGAGAATATATAACTTCCCAGCCCGTTGTGGCTTCTCCGAATAACTCGGATGTATTGCGGGTCGGCGTCACACACCAAAAATTCACATTTTTGCATGTATCTTGCAAACGCTGAAGTATTTGTGAATAAGTGATAGGCCTACATCGTTCTATAGAACTTTCAAATACCAACATTTTCTCAATTTAATGTTGCCTTCTATCTTTTATACTTTTCGTTTAAATTGAGAAAAAGTAAAAATTTGACCCTTTAAACGGCGCCATCTTGGAAACCAAAAACTTTTTTCGAAAGATTTTTGTAGCATTTTATTTGTCTTAAAAAGATCTACATTTTATCCATTTACATGACCACTCTATCTCTTATAGTTTGGTCACAAAATTGGAAAAACGTAAAGTCTTATGACAGACAAAATAACGCTTTTATAATACATAATAATATTAAGAAGGACAAGAACTCTATATACAACCGTTATTCGCTGTAGCACATTAACATCACTGATGATTACTTAGATTACTTTCAAATTTTTTAATCAATCTATTTTGAGATAAACTTAGCCCTCCAAAAAAAATCCTTAAAATTAAATAGTTTACCACTTGTGATTAGATCGCTTAGGGATCTCTTTATGACGGACATTTAATTTTTAGGATGACTAAGCAAGTTGATATGACACGAGGGAACGTCTGATCGAAAGTTCAAAGCCATATCCAGTTAAGGTCAAGTTGCTTTCAATGTTGTTTCTGCCCCAAGCCATCATAAGAAGAAAAGGAGATCAAAATATTATGCACTTATGTATAGCATCTGATTGAAAATCAAAAGCACCAACCACACGAAGACTTCAGAAGCAGGCTATAGAATCAATAGCAGCTGAAACGTATTATAAGAGCTTTTGAATGGAACATATATAATTATATCAGATTACATAGGACTTCTTTATCAAAGAAGGTATAAAAATAATCTTAAAACTTAATTTCATAATTTAATTTTTTGCCTCAAGCAAATAAAAATCAAGTTATTCGTAAGTTGTCGTCATTTTTTAGTATTCTAAATGAAGATATCCACAAGTGTTTTCTATTTAGAGAATTCTTGTTTTATGGAGAGAAATGTTGGAATAGGTTAATCTTTCTTCAAGATGTTCATGGTTTATACAAAAAATAATAAGAAACCGCTTCCAAAAAAAATTAATGTCCTCATCAAGAAAGAATTGAACATATAAGTTTCTGGGGATATTAACTTGGTCTTTATGGTGTAGAAAGCATTATAGCAACGCCTATTTGTCGAAGTTTGCCTAAAAGATGATTCCAATCCCATGTATGAGTTATGAGTCTTAATCTTCTCATGAAAAACTAGGCTCTATTGAAACTTTGAAATCACAACAGATCCTGTGAAGGCCTGACACAGAATTTAGAATAGAGGAACAACAACAAAAAACATTACTGGCTGATATCTCCTTACCATACAGCAATAACTTTGAACCTAACCCATGAAAAAATCCAGAAATAAAGTAGCTGAAGTAGATGCTAATATTTAACCACAAGATATAGTACCACTGTACCAATATTATCATCTACAATTAACAGAAAAAGATGGTTTGAAAGCGATTGGTAAAAACAAAATAATGATTAGACTCAAGACTCAATGCTAGTTTAAAAGAAAAAGGGAAGAAGAGGACGACTGGTTCTTTTCACTTCAAATCCATAGACAGTAATAATAAATTAGTTTATTATTTCTCCTAAAATCTTTATGTCGTACCACCAACAAAAGATGATTGTTGTAAGATGATATTGCATATCAAAGTTATCAGATCATGAATTGTCACTGAGCTACTGTATAAGCCTGTCAATTATATGTAGCTGATTTGATTATAATTATTAAATTTTCATAAAAAAAACACAGTGTTTAAAAAAAGAACAATTTAGCAGTTTCACCCCAGACCTACATAATGCTATAATGAAGAACCAACGTTAGTAGGAAAAATGTTGGAGCCAACGTACAGTTATGAATGTATAAAAATAACCATTAATTTTTCTAAGCTCCATTTTATACAGATACTTGAAGAACTAGTTGAATTATGTTTAGTATTTATGTAAAATAAATAAAAATATTTATGTTTACTTTATCTTTATCGGAAAAGAACCTTAATCAATTAAAAGCTTAATTAACTCCGTTCGAGGCTCAGCGAAAATCTCGAATATAAATTACAATATTAGCATCATTGATGCAATGAATTTGTGTTCATTTTGTTTTTTCTTCCTTAGTCTATAAATGCTACATTGCTCCCCACTATCAATTCTTAAACCTGTGTATCGAGACTTCAGCGTTCATCAAGGACAAGCACTAGCTGACGAGTGCCATCTAGCGACAAACACTTGTGTAAAAATTCCTTTGTTAACATATGTGATATTCACTGTTCCGTTGTTATTTTTGAAGCTGATATTCTCAAATGCAATGAATTTAATCATAAGAAGGATTACTCTTGATGCCAATTAAACCTCGGCTCATTTAAATAACCCGATTGTCCTTTAGTTGATCACGTACTAATCAGGAAATTAGGATTAACTTCATTTGTTATGCAGTCGATGACGATCAGCAAAGTTAATGCTAATGACCTCTGGTGGTGATCAGTGAAGTTTGTTTAAACATTAATTTAAAATCAAATTTACCATCGTTTTGTTGGTCAAGACAACAGGAAATGAAAGATGAAGGAAATAAGAAAGTACACAATGTTTCTCTCAATATTCTTTTACAAAAGAAGTGCTTCAGAAGACCTGAAAGTGAAAAAGGAAAGGTCTCGAAGCAGCTCTTGTTTTTTTTTTCATTTCCAATGATTTCAGAAGAAGCTAATGATGGGAAATGATCTTTCTTGCGTGACTTGCAATCGTAGATCTGTCCAAATCCAAAATTGTACGCATACTAAAATATAAGTGCTTTTAACAAAAAACTAATTGTACCTAGCTTATTTGTTTGAGAAATATCTGTAAATTTTTCTTACCCACAATTCCTCCTTTTCAGTTCACATTCACTTGCGTATATGATTCCATCAGAGCCACAGACTGGATCGGTTATTTCCGGGCAGTACTTTGGACAGTCACTGGCAGCAGCTGCATGTCCAACTGTTATATGGAAATAGAGAAAGACATTAATACAGTGACAAAAGCTTCATTTAAATGAACGAAGAACTTACACTAAACTAAAAACAAAAGTTTTAGGCTTCTGATACTTGTATCAGAAGCCTTCTAATCATGGTTTGTCTGTCTGTCTGTGGACAAGTATCATTAAAATATCATTAAATTATCATTAGCAACAATCACAGCAATCGCAACAATTGCGCCTTCTGAATTCGCAACAATCACTTTATAATAATAAGGAAATTAAAGCAATATCAATTATATTGTCTTATATGTATCAGAAGCCGTTGGTTTACTAATCGCGGTCACTACCTTTTTTTTTCTTCATATATTT